>JAECUM010054281.1:0-33728 GCA_016617855.1 Megalonaias nervosa
TATATATATATATATATATATGAATATGTTTTGCAAGAACCCCATTTCAATTTGGGATACCACTTTAATAGTTGATGATTTCCGCACTTTCTGAATAATGCTGAAATACGACTATGTCTCTTAGCAGATAATTGATAATATATGTATGTAGCGATCCATAATACCACAGTGTATCATTACGCGTTGTAACATTAACTCCTAAGGAGATAAGATCGCATAAATCCCCTGGTAAGGAACAGCGTGAGAAAATGTTTATCCATATTGACTTTGAAATAATGCGTGATCGAATCAGATAAGGGTTATTTCTTTTTTGCTGTAAGTGCGCCATAACTTCTAACACGGTCTTAAACACGAAATAAAACAGAATGGCAGCTGAAACATGCAAATGTGTAGTTAAAATAGGGGACATTGATTTTGCTTCATAACAGTGAATGTAGCTATCAGGTTAGCTTTACTTAAAGCCAGCACAGTAAAGATTGCACGAGTAAGGTATCAAACTGAATTGTAAATTAGTTCTGTGTAAGCATGAAAATTTAAATATTACTAGCTGTTTGCAAATAAGCTTATAAGAAACGAACTAAAATATAAAAGCACGCATTAGCAGACAGCACAAAGGATACACAAAACTGGGAACAGTAAACACTAACGTTAACGACAAGAGTCTTATATAACAAAAAGTAAAAATGAAATAGCCATAATTTATATAGATGTCAATCCAGGCTGTAGATCGATTAATGTTAATCAACAATTTTACGACTGAAAGTATGATACATTTTCGCCGTTGCTAAATGATCAGTACTTTAAGCATGGTAAATCATTCTTTGGAAAATATGTACGGTATCTTCTACATTTCGATTCTTTCGGAACATCTGCCGCGGTGCTGTCATATTTAGATGCATGCTTACTTGGAAGCTATCATGACGTGGATAGATCTACAGTATTAATTGGTATATAATATTCGTTTAAATTTTGATATTTATTGCTTACAGTATCGAGTCTCGAGGTCAAGCTCTTCTGCATGCATTTGGAACGCTAATATCCATCATCGTCATTATTAAAAATACGGACGAGGCATGAGCGCACCAATTACTACCCCTCCCCCCTCCCCCCATCTTTTGCGTAACTGATGGAAAATGGTCACCATTCTCAGTAATGATCAAAATAAAAATGGTTTAGTCGATAGTGACTCAAGAGCTCTGTTATGGCCTCAGAAAATGTAAAACAAAGCTTTTACTTTTTCTTCAAAGATGTTAGTTAACCTTCTGTGACAAATATAGCTTTTGGTGTCCTTCCCAGTCATAAAGTTCTTTTGCAATTTCTGAAAGTGGTAATATATGTAATGCTATTCGAATATCATTGTTTACTTTCGTCTCCATGGTAAAGTCAAACATTATGTTTTAATGGAAGAAAACAAATGATATTGAATATGATAAGTTCAAACATTTGGATTACGAAAGAAAGTTTGAGTCGAAGGGTACCGATTCTTTCCCAAGTGCTTCGGGAAACGTTTGCACACACAGTGTTTAATCTCTATTAGCCTATAAGCGACAAATTACATGTAATTATTACATAAATTATATACTTACGAAACGTTCTTTTTAATGAGGAGAAAGCTGTGCTCAAATAACACATGCAATTCTAGTGTATGACTATGGCTGACGTAAAAATAGAAAAAATCCCCAAGCGTCAAAGCAGTGAAAACCGGCCTGATCACGTAAAAAGCAAATATCACTCGTCAGTTTAAACGAATCTTGCAAGTTTGGATAATGGCATTTGAATTACGGTGATCGTATTGCTGACATCAGACAAGAGTAATATTGACCACTGGTGTCGTGCCTGTGATTTCCATTTCGAATTTCATCTATCACATATGAGTCAAAGCGTGAAATGACTTGGATTTACTACAATAAAAGCAATAATAATGATGTAAAAGATCAAGACTTCGGCTAAAACACAAACCATTTCGCAAGACAAAGCATGGTGCATAAATATAACAATGTTTAGGAGAAAAATGGAAAATGTTTGAAACTGCACCGTCGAAAAAGAAGCAATAATGAACCTAATTCCCAAATACTCTGCTCCCACTTTGCTGTAGAGAATTTCTCCACAAACCTCACCGAAAACAAACAAGAGAAAAAATTATAAAACCTATTTTCGTATCTGCACCAGCCACACACATATATCATACAAAGTTTCAAGCAGTTTGGGAGGAGAGGCGATCACGAGCTGAAATTCTCAAGAAATACTCCATATGAGATTTCGTTTTAAAACGGAGGCATCGGTGGAATACATTAAACACGTGATGCGCACTTAAACTTACAGCAGAACTACAAAGTTTAAATAGAATTCTCCGAACGGAGTGGGGAGACAACCGATGACAAACTTTGCTACAGATGGAGAGACAAAGGGAAGGGCAAATGGATCAAAAGACGGACAGAGTGACACGCGGGCGACAGCAATATCCTTGTTCCTCGCCGAAGTGCATGGAGGATAAAATTCCTAAAGCAGTTTAGAAAGAGAAGTAATGAAAACTTAATTCTCAAAATGCCTGTCTTTGCGACAAAAGGGGCTTCTGGAAATAAAGTAAAATCTTATTGCACAAGTAGTTATGTGTGAGGATTGGGGGACGTACGGGAATTGATATTAGACCATAGGTGTACATTATGCGGCACTTGGGGGACAAGAGAGAAATCCAGTGTTAAATTTGTCCATATCTTTAACATGGGAATGGTATTATGGAGACAAAAGTGTTTATGGAGAAAAACGGGAATGGTATATCATGTTACGACTCTATGGTCTTAAACTAAGCAACAGGAAAAGCAAAACCAATACGTTTATTAAATTTCAACAAATAATTTAAAGATCACCGGCCATGCTCCAACATTTTTCTTTTTACATAAGATTTATATTACATGATTAAAAGTAGTTATATTCACACAAAAGGACTAAAAAATTATCAAGTGTAAAGAAGAAATAATAATTTAATTATTCGAAATAGAAATATACAACACTGTCACTTTCCCTTAGCTACGATTTCCCACCTATAGAGGACGCCATCGGAAATGATGTATATTTATCCCCACAAGACGAAGTACATGCTTCTTGTTGTCAAAAATAAAACACTATAAAATATGGATAGGGGTCATTTATATGAAACTATTGAAAACTAATTTACTTTTCAGCCTTATATCGATGTGTGTGCACGACGCACTAGATTGTGTCGCTTTTAAAACTGTTCCATTGTTTCAATTTATTTTCAAACTTCCCATTAAGACATGTAAAAAGGAATCAATGCTGGTTTCCCTATGTCGGCCGACTTTGAAAACAAAAACAAAAAAAGAAATAGGCACACTTAAAACAATCCCAAGGAACGAAATTGGCGTCCTTGTGTCGGCCGACTGCATAATTTTTTTTTTTTTCGGCACACTTAAAAGAATCCAAAGTCAGTTTCCGGGGATGGCTTGCTTTGTAATAAAATAACCTTTGTATTTGATGTCCTGTCGGTAAGTTTAAGCAAGGGGTTTATTGCTTGCTGCCGGTTGTGTTTATTCATCACCCGGGCTTCTATTTGTTTGCCATATGTAATCATAATTGATGTTTACAGGGTAAATAGTATACACAGCAATAACTTGCTTTAATAATACTTTTGTAACCCATGCTAGCGAAAAGATTATCATTTGCATTCACGGTGAATATATTTTCAAATAATGCTTTTTATTTGCGAGATACCGTCGTATAGTTAACCTGGATACAATACAATCTTGGTCATTTTGCACCTTATAACTTATCATGCTTGAATGGCAGATGCCTAAAAAACGAAAGAATAAATGATAACAATACAGGGTTATTTTTTTTAAATTTTATTTTCAAATAAGTGTTTTGTTTATCTATTTTACTGTACCTTGCAGTGTGCAGGGGGTGGGGCACAATTTCAACACAAAATTAATTCGTTTCTTATTTGCATGGAATAACAGAGCAAATATGATTGACGATATTGACTAGTAATGGCAAACTTTCAGTTGACGCCCGCACACACTAAGACATCAACTTGAAAAAAAACCCAAACAAACAAACAATAAAATTAACTGGTGAGAGCTTCATATTGCAGCAACTAAACACTGACAAAATGCTCAGCATTAATCTCTCTCTCTCGTGTGTGTAATCGAGTGTGTATTATTTGCAGCAGTGTTACAACCTGAAGCCTAAAAAAAAAAATATTGTTGTAATATCTCATATATCTCATGTACGGTGTCGCTACTCTTAGAAAAATGTATACGTATTCTGTTTAATATTATCTGTTAAGTATTATTGTTTTATAAATTAATATTGATAATTTGACCGGAAGACTTAAATTGAGAATGACGTGCAGATGCATATATTTTTCAGCATAAAAAATAACTGTATATAAATATTTTAATTAGAATGAGCAAGATGTGTCAGTTTGTGTTTTCTCTCATATATGTACGTTACGAAGTATGATTATTTTCTTTTAAAAAATATCAAGATAGTTTAGTTTGTTTAAATTTGTTAAATTTTTTCCTAAAACCTCTTCTATTTTACATCCTATACAAATTGTCAAAAACATTTTGTCCGACTTAAATTATATGCATTGTATCTACTTGTTGTTTGAAGAAAAAGAACTTGTTAAAACTACTGTTAAGTTGGGCCGAACTGTCTTTCAAGTTGGGACGAATTGTCTTAATTTCGGCCCAAGTTAGGCCGAATTATCTTGGGCTGAATTTTCTTTGGGCCAAATTGACTATAATCCGGCATAAATGGTACAAATTTCCGATCCCCCACCCATTTCCATCACGCAGTTTCAATCCACTTTTTTTTTCTGGTAAACAGGGTCATTCGGAAAAAGAAAGAACCATTTTGTCCCATCATCACTCTTTTGATTACATCCATGTGCGACACAGTGCACCGTATTTGCTGTACAAAAGTACGATCGTAAGATATATGACATAGACATTTACGTGGGGAAATTTAACACTTGAATGGTTAGGTTGAATAGAAGGGATAAATGTACGTCATATCCGTTTTTGGCACGCGGAAACTACCGATTGTTTACGGAGATTGCCGAATAATTTTTTCATTTAAATAAATTTTTATGTCTAATTAAACATTTTTATGGTGTGCATACATAACATTTTGCGTTTTTTTAAATGACTTTAATAATATCACACGTTTGTACAATATAGGTGGCCAGTGACCTTTAATTCTCTAAGTTATACAATTATAATATAAGAGGAGCTTAAAGTATTGTCAATTAAATCTAAAATAATCCTTAACACTATATCACAAGTTCAAAAGTATTGATAGTTTCTAATGAATTCCAGTCTTGAATGTGCTGATATTCCAACAGTTTTGAATGTGCCGATATGCAAATAGTATTGATGCATCACAATGATATAATGCAGAATGTCTTTGAATGAGTCTTCAATAATGCAAAAGTAGTGTTTTCGTCCAAAATGTCAACGAACACTTTGTAATTCAAATAAATAATTTGCATAAATAATTCCTCTCATATACTATTACTAAACACAACTAAAACTGATCCCTACACAGATTAATCTTAAAATAAGAAAGCATAATTTTGTTTACCAGAACCCTGTATAAGAACATAAGACACAATACGATGACAAGGATGTGGGTTATAAGTTCTCTTCCAGAACTTTCTAAGGTCAAAAGATTTGCAAATATTATCTTAAAGTACAACCCAAGCCATGGACAAGTTAGCTATCTGAACATTTGTTTACAAATGACCATTAGCTTAAACAACAACCTATAATAATGGATAAAAGTTAAGCACACAATGTAGATATACATGATAAGTAATGTTAAAATTTTAAGGAAGAAAAAGGTTGAAATTTTATTGAAGTAAATATGATGTCTATTGATGCAAATACTGTAGGAATTGGTGTCGTATTAATTTAAGAAGACAAAAAGAGTATGGATCATTTAGTGTGCTATTTCTCTAAATAAGCACCATAAATATTATTGTACTATCGAGGAGTGCTTGACTTTATTTTTGCCTTTATTACACTTCTAAGTCTATATTAATTCAGCTCCTTTTCCCATTATTCTATTTAGTGATCACAACCCCCATACTTTCATCAATAAAATGAAAAAAAAAAAAAAAAAAAAAAAAAAAAAAACCAGAGATTGTTGAGGTGGGGTTTGATGTTGCAAGAATACAACATCGACATTCGGCACATCAAGAAAATTTGATTGCAGATGCACTCTTACGCGTACAGAAGTTCTATATTGCTATATATAAGTGTGTAGAGCTGGACAATGTTAGCCAGTCTTATTTCTTATGTTCTTGTTGTAACATCAGTCTTCAGATGTATTTAATATTGTTTTTAGCTATTATTTAGGAGGAAACATTTGTTCAGATTATTCATTGGAACTATAAAGTGCTCATTGGACTAAAATAATATTATGGGACTATTGTGAATTATTCAAAAGAATTTTGGAAAATGCCATTTTGATACATCAGGCCTGTTGGCAAACCTTTACATTTGAGAATCTGAAACTAATTCGGAACATTGGATTCTTTTAGACTTGAACAGAACCTTTTAAGGATTACTTTGGATTCAATTCATAATACCGTAAGCTCATGTTACATTTTCATTTTATAACGTTGATAGTTAAATTATTTGTGAAGTTTTATAAAAACTTGTTGATTCTTTTTGTTACTTAGTTTATGACCATAACATCTTGTATAGATGGCTGTGATCCTTACATCGATAACATCATTACATACACCGACACATGGAAACTATCCGGAAATGCTTTATCCCTTCAGGTCTTTGAATGATCTCATCACAATGGCATTGACCAGAACTCCTTTGAATAACTGACAATAGTCCTAGAACAATGTTTATAGAAGACACAAATTACAGTTATGAACATAAGTTACACACAATATAGGTACAGGCATGTACCAAAAGGTAAAAAAAATATAGATATACATAACAAAACATCGTCGAAGAGCCACACTTTACACGTGCCGTCTGGAAGTTTTATCTAAAGTGACGGCCAATAATCACCTACGACGAATAGAAGTGATAACATTAACCACTGCTTGTGGACTCCGATCAAAGATTGAAGATTATGTTTTCCAAGGACAGCAAATCCAAACATAGGAGCGATCGATAAAAATCCTATGGAACTCCAGCACTTTAACGTCTCCAAGATATAAGTCACTCGACATTGCCATACGCTGTGTACTAGATCTTTTGAACCTAATATTGTCCCAAACAGTTACTTCAGATCTTACTTGACACAGTTTCCAGTCACAGGACAGTTAGGTACCAACATCAGCCTTGGAAGTTAGTACGACAACTATGCAGGAAGATATGTTTTGTGGGAATTTGACTTCGCTGCAGACAAAGGCAGTGACGAAGGACAATTTCATGAAATATAAGCGGGTCAACTTTGCGTCGACTTCAGTTTTCAGGAGCTCTGGCAAATAGAGTAAACTCCATCGTGTATGCAAAATTTGACAATACGCTGGAAATTAAGTTTCAGACTAGTGATCCTACACTATTAGAAAAGAAAAGATAGAACATGTAGAACCTATGGAGAAAGGCAACGAGGAAGTTTATGATCCAGAATAAAAGAAACCCAAAAGGTGTCATACTTTACTAAATGGCCAGACCAAGAACATTAGTCTCCTGTTTTGCTCGTGACTTGGCTGAAACAAGTACCAGCATGAGCAGAGAACATTGTGATAGATGCCGATCTTGTCAGAATCAACACGACGCGTGTTTGATGACGAATCAAGAAGAAAGGCTGGTAGAGTATTGGAAGAGGCAAGAACATTGGTCTGAGAAGAGAACATTACGTAAAATAACGACTTGCCTTCTTACCTCCAACAATTTCTCTGGAGACAAAACGCATCGAAGCTCTCTTGCAATATCGTGAAAAGGCTACGCGTGATTTATCGACTTACTTGACAGAACTTTCAAGAAAAAGGTCAGGTATGAATTGATGCCTTATAAGTACCTGTGAACAATAGAAAAATGATAAAAAAGAATGGATATCTGAGTACTTCATTACCTTCTGATTCACAGTTCGTACGCAACTTGTTGATATCCATTGCTGGGTGCCAAAGACAAACTTCCTTGTCGTAAACCTGAAGATGTTCAAGCCTATATAACCAAGACAAACGATAGTCATCAACCAGGAACAAATTGGGTAGCCTTCTACTTTCCCAAAGATCAGCGTGTGAAATATTTTCATTCCTATGGATCACCTGCTCTGGAAGATATCACTGACTTTATGAGAATAAATGCTGTATCAACTCAATTTATTAATGTGAGATTACAAGGATCAAATGCATGGTGGACAATAATGTATGTATTTTCGTCATCAAAGCAGTCATGGACTTCCCTCAGAACATTTAATGGGGCTCCGAGTGGCCGAGTGGTCTAAAGTGCTCACCGTTACAGATTACTGCCATATCACCTCTGTCTGCGTGGGTTCGAGTCTCGGGTTCAACCAATGTGGGTATGTGAGACAGCTTGCCAGTAGCTTCTCGTGGGTAGTGGTTCTTTCCGGGATTTTCCGGTTTCTTCCTCCACCATTTACATTGGCCGCCATGTATAGCCTATCTTTTGCTGAAAAAATGGCGTTAAACCCTACAACATCAGAACATTTACTGACTTATTTTGATTGTGAATACTATAGAATGATGATAAACCAGAAAGATGATTTTGTAAACATTGTAGTATCTCTCTGTTCTTTAGCTCAGAAACACAGAATGCATCGATGGCAAATGACGGTGCCTTATTGATTGGAAGTCAAATCGGACTTTACAACTTTGTCAACATTGTAAATACGTTCATGTTTAATATTGTTTGCTTCTTTGTAATCCTGTCTTGAGTTATAGAAGATTCTACTTATTATCAAACATGGGTTTTTTTTGGTGAAAATTTAGCTGTTGTCTTTTTTACATTTAAACAAAATTGTAGTTACATGATCTTTCACATTCTCTCTATGGATCTTGTTCAAGACCGCTTACCGAATAGGAGGATTGTTTTCCTTCACGTCCGTATATTTCCCACATAAAGCTGCGCTTTCACCAGTCAGGCCAACTCAAAGACTAAGTTAAGACCCCAACTAATTAATAAGATGGTGTTACGAGTCTGTGCTCTTAAAATAAGTAACAGAAAAGAGCAAAGACAACAAGCTGTGTAAAATTTAACAAATAATTTACTTCCCTAGAATACAAAGTGAAAAATTAAGAAAAAAGTATTACGGTTTTACGAATTAAATCCAAAAATAATCCAAGAATTAAAAAATAGAAGTCCTAATAATAAAAAGTCCTGAATGGAACTGAGTTCGAGTCCCGGTGAAATCCAAAATGGAAGGCGATGACGTCTGTGGTGGTCAACGAAGTGCTGCAGTGTCAACAGTCTCTTGTTGAATCACAGAAAATATTATTCCAGTTTTGAATTCATTATAGCTTCCAGTAAATGTCTTCATCCAAGAATTTTGTAGGAGCACGTATGTATTTCCAGGGAGAAGAATCACTTGAATTCAATAAAATAAAAATTCAACCCAAATTGGTCACAACATAATAACACCTTAACGTGTCAATTGTTTGGAACCCGACTGACAAGCCTCTATCAAAAACAACAGTTATACACTAATTAAGACGCACAACAGATTCCCGGATGAGGGTGAAAAGTTCATTGTTCTGGAAAAAATAGAAGTTTGTTATGCTATTTGTCACGTAGTCCAGGTATGACCTTGATTCAACTTAAAGATTCTTGCTCTGAGAAAGATAATAAAAGAAAAAAAGTTGTTTATCAAAGTGTCACTGACTCTGAAACAAGGTCAAACACTAGATACAATGGTAGTTGTTTACGTCAATGAAATAAAAAATACCAGTCAGGTCAAACAGAACTGAACTCAATGTTGCATTACAATAGCATGTAATGGAATTTAAAAAATTAAAACTAACAAAGAAACAATTAAATTAGATATACATAACAATGGTAAAGTCCAAACTATCACACCCTCCGCATAAAGCGGAATTTAAAATAATAATTCACAGATAGGTACTTCAAACAGACACACCAAGCACTAACGTTTCCGTAAACCCACCAAAAATTACCAGTGTTGCACCAATCAATCGTTAAACCAAACGGAAAAAATCACAGACAATAATTTAAAATTGCATAGGCGACAACACTCAGCCGGGGTCACCTGCCGTGGCGTTTTGCACCGCCCTCGCCACCGCCTCCTTTGCCTCGGCCAGACATGACAATTAAATCGTATGCTTTGCATACATAAACGCAAGTGGGTAGCGGCACCATTCCTACCCGCTTGACCAATTAAAAAGCCCTCAATGCGGGAACAAACAGGTGGAAAAAGCCCAATGGGCGAAAGCGACTTTAATCCACATCGTAATCAAGCTACCTATTGTCGTCCAGAAAAGACAGAAAAGGAACCATAAGAAGACGAGCGGCAATAGCAGTGTTACAGTTGATTTTATCTATTTACACCAAACACATTATAGACTTTGTATAGTACGCCAGTTTTGTGTTTTTTCTGTGTTTTGTTATGTTTTCTTTTGTAATTATTCTTTTGTGGCTTTAGCACCGCTCCGGTGGCCTAAGTGGTTAGAGCGTCCGCCTCGGATGCAGGAGCTCGCAGGTTTCGAACCTCGGCCGAGTCATACCAAAAACTTAGAAAAATTGTACTAACAGCTGCCTCGCTAGGAGCTCAACATTAAGAGGTTAGTGTTAGGACTGGTCGGTCTGGTGTCAAAATAAATATGACTGGGCGGGACATCATGCTACATGTCTGAGGCATGATGCCCCAGTGCAAGACATCACTATAAACTGCCACACTGCAGACATCGTAGCGATATGACTGAAAAAATGTTAAAGCTACGTTAAGAATCGAATTCACACACACACACACACACACACACACACACACACACACACACACACGTGACTGTGGTGGAAAATATGTTTGTTTCCTTCATGTTTTGGCACGTCTTGCATCGTTTGTTCACACAAGGTTTCGATTTCTCATCTATTCTTTCATTTGAGAGTGACTTTAAAATGTGCGCTGAGTAGCATGCCGCTCAGATTTTGAGTTTTGCAAAATGCTACTACTGGTTAGTGTGGATAGGTCAATTTAAGCGGTTTAGACGCTTCAACGATTGAATAGTGTTTGTGAATGATGCGACCTACTTGTGGGTTCTCTGGGCGGAACGTGAGGATGAAAGGTGATGATTTCACGTTTTCTTTTCCCTCATGATTTAGGAGGCAAGCACGGTTTGTTTGTTTGTTAACGGTTCACTGGCAATAACTTTTCACGAGATAGTCCGTTGTGTTCTTATACATGCATGCATGCATGCATACACACACACATACATACATACATACATACATACATACATACATACACACATACATACATACATACATACATAAATACATACACACATACATACATATATACATACATACATAGATACACATACATACGCACGTACGTACGTACGTACATACATACATACATACATACATACATACATACATACATAAATTCATACATACATACATATAGACATACATGCATACATACAAAATTTAATTAACATTTGTACTGATGAATCTTATACAAGAATGAAGTCATAAAATTCTACACTTTCTATTTCCATCAAGCATGATTTGAAGCTATTCAAGACTGACAGAGCGTGGTTTTGCTCAGTCACCTAAATCATGAAAGGCTAGAAAATAAGTCAGTGTAAACATGACCTTGTGATTCCAGACACTGGTAAATTCAGAACATAGGAATTCTGGAATTATCTTCAGTAGATGGGCCAGGCATAATCATGTATGTATGTATGTATGTATGTATGTATGTATGTATGTAGTGTTTTAAGGCACATCATCACAAACGCAAACAAAAGGTCATGTTCCAGAAACGTATAACTGAAATGCAAAACACTTAAGGAAGATAGAGCCTTTCAAATAAAATAAGTACAACAAGATAAAATATAAATCAAAAGATGTTAACTTTCAGTAAAATGAATTTAAAATGACATATAGAGGTAACACTTACAGGCTCCTTAAAGATATGACTAAATGTTGTTATGTAAACCGCCTTTTATTAAAAGTCCAAGATTTTCTCGTGTGGTACAACCTGATACAGTTTTTTTCCGGTAGTTCCCGTCAAACAACATCTGTCTCACAGGGTGGAAATCGAAACACACGACAAGAATATACTTCACTGACAAGTGGATACGGCAGGCTGGTCGAGGTTTAAGGTATGCAATAGGCACAATACCATTTCATATCTCCGGACCGTTCATTAGGAGAGATGTCACTCTCTAATACTGCGTTTAATGTTCTTTCGTTTGGTTGTGGAGTTTTTATTCCATATGTTTTGCAAAGTGTGGCAAACATGCTGATTAATGCTGTTTTGAAGTCAATATATGGAATCTTCCATTCAGAAACGGGTGTCTGCACGTACGCTTTGGTTGCTTTATGTGCCATTTCCTTACCATTTATGCCAGTGTGGCTAGGCGGCCAATAATGAAGTATATTTTCCCAAAATTATGTGAGAACATCATATTTCTATAATATTTAGGAAATTAGGATAATAACGGATTGTTAGATTGAAAATAATGTAGAGGGGGAGCCCCAGAAGATGATGCAATTTGTTCTTTTTTTTTTAAATAAAGTTTTAACGTAGTTCAAAACTTGAGTATGACTGCAATGTTCGCAATAAAGATTGACGTTTCATCCCGTAACCTTCTCAAGACAGTGCCATGAGGCGTTGCAGTGGTAGCAGATTAAAAATAATGTTGAGATGGAGCCCCAAAATATAAGGCAATTTTTTTTTTTTGTTTTTTTGTTTTTTTTTTTGTTATAGAAGTTTTAACTTAGTTCAAAACTTGAGTATGACTGTAATTTTCGCAATACAGATCGACGTTTCATCCCGTAACCTTCTCGAGGTGGTGCCATGAGACGTTGCAGTGGTAGCTCCAGCTGTGTCTCCATCTTCTGAACCTTCCGCTTACAGAGATGTATTGCTACAATAGTATGATATGATTTCATTGAATTTATTCTGATAAAAGAAGAGTATTTGTTGAAGAAGCTTTTTTAATTTGCAAAGTCAAATATTGTTTTGACAGGTTTTAATAGTCACGGTTGTGATTTTGGAATACAGTGTTTTGCAATATTTCTAATGTGGATTTTTGAGTAAAGTGAAAATGAAGAAACATTGTAACATGTGAAAACCACAATGGCAAAATGACCCGAGTCACAAATTAAATGATTTAAGAAAATGAAATTGTACACTTCAGAACCCTGTAACAATGATATTTGTAGAAAAGATCTAAGTTTCTTTCTTTTTCATGTTATTATACTATAAGGACACACAATAATAGAAAGTTTTAGTCCTATTATGTACATTTTATTTTATTTTTTAAAGGCAATATAATCTGGACATTTTGATCGATTTTCCATTTTATTTCTTTTTCTGTCATTCAGTGGGTTCTGAATCAGTAATTTGAATAATATTTGTACATGTAATTCTTTCTTGAGGAACAATGAAACACTTTTAATATAACGATCATTTGATAGTAGGACTGTTGTCTCACGTCCCGCAGAAATGATACAGTAGCACGTTGGCCTTCATACCCCGTTTCGGTCTGCCACCTCCAACATAAATGACACAGTAGCACATTGGCCTCCATACCCCCATTTCGGTCTCCCAACTCCAACATAAATGACACAGCAGCACGTTGGCCTCCATGCCCCATTTCGGTCCTCAACCTCCAACATAAATGACACAGTAGTACATTGGCCTCCATACCCCCATTTCGATCGATATGCATATATAAATACCAAATAGCATGCCTATCCCTGAAAATATTATTGCATTATCGAGTTTTGGGTACATATTTCCAGGGGAAAGGCGTATGTATGTCTCTCAAAACTGCACGAAGCATGGTCGTATGCATCGAAAATCAACAATTATTTTACTCTTTATGCAGCGTATTTAGAGAGAGAGAGAGAGAGAGAGAGAGAGAGAGAGAGAGAGAGATAGCTTTTCTTTATTTTCTTTATCAAATATAACACTACAATATGTTTTAGAAAATTTCGGAAGATAAGGCAACATTAAACACAGTACTGAAATTAAAAATCTGCTAGGGATACGAATAATTGGCTTTTCCGAGAGCATGTATTTAGGATGTTGAAAAGAGAGGTCACCTTAAATAAAAAAAAAATGGGAGCCATGCTGCCATCGCGTTATAAGCGGAATCACGTGTGTTTCTCGCGTGAGACAGACAGGCAGACAGTAGGCAAACAGAGAGAGAGAGAGAGAGAGAGAGAGAGAGAGAGAGAGAGAGAGAAGGGGGGGGGGCAGGGAGACCACAAATACTAAAAGAAGACTGCACTAAATTAGGACCTACAGTACCAGTAGCAATCAAAGCAGCTTTGATAGTTTGAACCCTTCGGTGTAGCTTGTCCTCTCCCTCTTCAGTTGTATGACTTGACAGTCTTTTTTTGAAAAATTAAAGTCTTTAGCTGAACCAACATTTTTTCCCTTTTTTTTTGTTTGTCCGTCAGCTGTGGATGTTCATCCCGGTCTGCCATTTTGTTGGGTTTGCTGAAAGCTGATTAATCAGCTATGGTAATGTGACCAATTTCGTGTCAGCTGGCTTATAACCTGATCATTGTTTCATTGCAAAAACTGGACTGATCGTTTAATCATTGTAGTTATATTTAGAATTGTTTATATAGGCGGACTGTGATCGTCTTTCTATTGCTTGAATAAAACATCTTTAAGAAAAAAAACAAAACAAAAACACTAGAGGCATGTGGTAGAGGACTTACCCCATAAGATGTAAAAATTGTGACTGATCGTTCTTACATTATGGTTTTCATGTGTGAAAATATGTTTGTTGAAACAAAATTCGATATTCTCTCCACCTAGGTAGAATTCATCATGGTACGAAAGAAAACATTCCCATAAAATATTTAAGCATATATGAACGGTGGAGGGAATGTTTTCGTAGGTGTTGTTGTACTGTCTTAAAATTAATAATGAGACAATTGATGCAGACATTTCCAAGACACTCGTGTGTCGGGTCATGTATGTACGGCATGTTTCTATTAACTGCATTTGAACCTCCAAATGAAAATAAATTGTATGTTTTTAAAGTTAATTGAAAATAAAATATAAGTTTACCGGAGTGGCAAATGAAAAATCTAAAGTACACGTCAAGTCTGAATGGCATTTTCATTTAATATTGGATTAAAATTGTCATTGTGTTTATTGTTCGTGTTGTCTTTCTTGTTATTGTTGTTGCTGTTGTTGTTTTGATCTCTTGAGGAGAATGTTTTTTTTTTTTTTTTTTAAAAATCATTCTTTTGAAGAAACAATGATTTGGACATAAAATTAATTATGAGCGTAAGAAGTAAATAATGGCTAATTTTCAAATAAAGAAATGCTTTGGTAGGATATGACCAAGTACTGAGTGTAAAGAAAATAGCATATATTTCATTCTTATTTACAGGACTGGGAAGATGGCAGCGGATTGGGATTTACAATTGATTTATTGTCATTAGTGACAAATTAACTGCTTAACACCTTGACACCTAACATTTCCAGAAAGAAGTGGAAACCTGATTAATCATCCAAATTTGTATTGGATACTTGAATAATTTGTGCAATATACCTAGGGGACCTTATAAAACAGCAAATAGGTTTCGGATCGTCCTCCCGTAGAACTCCTAGCAAGAGCTACAACATTCTATGCCAGGATTCAAAATAAAATCAGACACACGCGATACTAAAATGCTTAAGAATTATGTATTTTTTTTTTTTGTTTGCTGAATATCTGAGTTGTTAGATTTTCCAAAATTTCTGACTTTTCGAAAAGTTCTTATGCTTGCACTCTTACTGGCCATGTAGAAAAACACTTTCCAGAGCCTTCGGAATTAACTGTGAAATTATACAGAAACTTCAAAAGACAAACTCTGATACGAAAATATATCCTTTATCGATGTTTTTAAGATATATTGGTTCCAACCAAATAAGTCATCTCGTTACGGGGGAGTATTTATCAGTTTAGAGATTTCGTTATGTGTTCGATCGACACTGTGCCAATTGTCGCCCCCTCCGAAATTTATAATTCTTTTTCGGACTCGTAAAATAAGATTAGTTAGAATAACTATCAGTTCACAAGGAACATTCACTTGCTACGAATCTTCATTTTTAATGTACATGTACAGTGATTTTCTCCTCCCCCCCAAAAAAAAAGTTACATGGAAATGTTGTTACACAAACACCACACTGTAGACAAAGCGCTTAGCGCTGCTGGTAATACAAATAACGTTAACAGGGTGGGTGGGTGTGGCATGGCCAAATAATACGTATTGTACGTAATAAGTAAAACGTTATAAATTATTAACTTAAAAAATGTCACTTAAATGTTCAGTGACAATCTGATTTGCTGAAATTGTATTTATATGAGCTAAAATAGGCAATTTGATACTGCATTTTACGCGCGACAAATCACGGCATTCAGATAGTATTGAGCTATTTCACTGCAATTGTCTAGTTGTAAGAAAACTAAGTAAGATGCAACAAGCGTTACATTTTTGATATACATTGGGCCTTGCATACAATGCACGTGGCAAACATCCCGATACCTTGTAATGGGGAATGCCATATTTGTCTTCTTCCAGTCAACCCGGTCCCCTGACTGACAGTCATATTACACGCTTACTTGTAACCCGTGGTTCCCATACTTTCCATATTGAAAGTACTTTGTGGTCGGTACTGATAATAGTGAAGAGTATTACGAAAATTCATGAATTACATGTTATAAAATGACTTATTTGTTTGTTTACATTTTACATCGTTTCCTGTCTTTCACCGTGTGAAGTTTTCTAGATAGTATTCCGCTAAAATTTATATTTCAGGTATCATGAATATTTTGTTCTTAATACCGGTCTAAAGATAATGAAAAGTACTTGCCATTAGGTACTTATCCTAAATAAACCTTATATGTATGCATAAATGGGATATGTATTGAATTTGATTGCAAGTATGAGAACTTTTCTAGCTGTCGTATGCGTTTCCGCTAGCGTGTGAGAAGGCACTTCCCTCAGAACAAGAGCGAGGTTCAAATTGAGAAAAAGAAATTTTCTATTTGACAAAATTATGAAATGATCAGACAAGATACATGAGCAATTGCATACTTTAAAAAAAATAGTACTTCGTTCAGTATTGCTGGATGTTACGATTGTCACTAATCGTGAATATATATATTTTTTACCCTTTTTTTCCTTCTTTTTTTACTTTTTAATCGTGAATATAAAACTAAGTATAGAGCAACGTGCTTACAGTCGGTGAAAATGATAATATACATATAAATATTTATGTGCTTTTCTACAATGGATTTTACGGTGTGTCGATTAGGCCAAGTATAGCAAAAGAGTTGACGCTTATTTGTCCAATTAGTTACATGCATATTAGTGGCGATTTAGTAACATATTTTTGTATTTGCGATACGTAGTTATGTTTTGTGTATGATATTTGAACATTGGGTATATTGTTATCGTTGTACAGTGTAGTTATTTGCAAAGATATGGGTGCTTTAGAAAGCAAGATACAAGGAGGAAATTTATGTGGCTGATGGTCGGCATAACATGGAAATATTAAAACAAGGTCTCATATTTTGTACATTTTGCCTTGAACCCATTATTATGATACTATGAAGTGGTTAGAGATTTAAACTCAAGATTCATTAATACAGTATAGAAAACTTAATTACCGATTGTAGTAAAATAGATAGCACAGCATGTGCAGAAAACATGTTAGCAAAGAATATGAATATTCCAGATTGTTCATATTCGGAATCATCATAATGTTTGGGACTAAAATTGTTTCATTATTATTATTATTACCAAAATACATGGAGAATTATGTTATTGTATTCATCATAAAATGCTGCTTGTGGCCAATACAGGTCTTCGTAATGTTTTTTAGGGACTACTGTCAAGGTCGTTCAGGATTTACTAGAATCCATTTTATTTGCAAACAGTATGTACAGCTTGTGTTACATTTCTTTTTTTATAATACGAAAATCCATTTCTCCTTGCCACAAAATGGATTATTCGTAAGTGTCAGTGGCATTTCATTTTCACTCCATTCAAACTCAATATTGCCGTACAGTGCATCAAATTTTGTGGACAAAAAGGTATTAATTTATTTTATAATAAGCTTTTCTTTCACACACTCAGAGCTAATTGGTGCATGATACTTATTTCAAAGAAATGGGACATCACTATTACCATAATGTTTTGCCATTTCCTCACAATCAGATTACCATCCCCCACCCACCTGTACAATATTATGCATTTCGAATATGCCTTAATGAAAATCACATATAAGCATATATTTTTAATTAAAGTGGTCATCAATAATATTTTAATTACATTAATTAAAAAATAAAAATAACTGAATGAAAAGTGAAAAGTGGAAAGAAAATGTTTATGAACAGCAAGCACTTGCTATTGATAGGATGTAATCAGTGATTCGTAAATACCCTGTATTGAAAGAAAACCTAATTCTTTATGATTCCCAATTTCGAGGTATATAAACAATATTAAGGAAAATGCAATTCACAAAGTTAACAAGTCTTTCAATTCAGAGTGTTCCATTCAATAAAGTCCAAAGCATAAGGATTATTCGTGGCAAGTAAAGTACATAAACGTAATACCGTCCTCAGCAGATTCGTCTGGAGTGATTTTTGAGCATGATAGAACCAGTCTTTACACACATCACACTGAATCCAGCTTACATTGATGTTTGCATCTTTAGTGGTACTTAAATCATCGAATTGTAACTCTGCACATCCACAAATGCCACAAAAGTATATTGCCCGTGACATGCGTTGTTGCCTTGCTTCTTCTTTGTTATCCTGTTTCTCAGATTCACGTTTCATTCGTTCTTCCAATCAAGCCAGCGCCCAAGGTGAAGCTTTGTTAGCAAATACTTAAGACATTTTCTTTTTGTTGGACAGTCTTATAAAATCTCTCTTCCCCCATCTCACACACACATATACACACGCACTCTACAAATTAAAGACATCCATGTTTTTCTTTGATGGCAGTTGGAAGACTTCAGCAATTCATAGCCAGGACTTATTTATTATTGTTATGGGAGAATCAGATATTACATTGTCTAATTTGAGATGGTTATGAATAACAGAACTTGGAAGTGGAAAATGAGCCCATATGGGCAAAAGCGTTTGAAACTTTGCATACAAAACTTACAGCTTGCTTTTTCAGACGATTGACAACTTTGCGCTCTCTTCATAGTGTTAAAACCGGAAATTGGTACAATAATATCTCGCCAACAATACACACAGTTTTATAAAACAACGGGCCTCGCCATAATAAAATTTCATTCGGCATTTCGAAATGTTACTCCAGATTTTGAAATCTTTAAAGGAAATTAATAAATCCAACCGTTGATTGGTCTGAATATTCTACGATATGAAGTAAAATGTTATGACTGAGGGATATCCACGAGTTTGATTTTTTCTGTTGCATGCTTGTTTTTGTCTCGGGAAATACACGAACACAATGCAATGGAGAAAACAAACGCGCATGAATGTGAGCAATAATGATATTTTGATATGTAATTAAAAGTAGTGACAAAGGCAGACTGCTATTAGGGTCTCGGGACAAAGATTAAAAGAATCACTTTTGTTGGCATAAATAATGGGATTTATGTATGACATCATTAACAGTACAAGGTAGTTACAATTTCAGGGTTTGTTCCATAGTCACAGAACACTTCGTTTCAAAATGAGCGGGTAAAGAAAAAGATATTATTTTCCTTGGTGTATCTCTATTGATGTTCACGTTATGGATCATCTGAAGTGCTATTAAATCCAAATGTTGCTATGCCAACAAATGAAAAAAAGTTCTCTAAGTAAGAGTTTGCAAGTTGGTCCGCGTCTTCCAAGTACGAAGTGATAAGGAAGTCTATGTTTGGAAGCTCTATACCGAATATTCTTGTATCAGCAAGCCAGAACTACTCGTAATAGCTATAGGGTACAGCGAATATTAATTTCAAGCACGATTGCGTGATACAAACATAGCTGAAAAGGACCAAACGTTTCAGTTTAGGCAACACATAAACTTGACATCCCAAAATTTAATACTACACTGGATCTATTTTTCTTAGGAGAATCCTGTGCTTGCAAAAATAAAACAGAACAACACCCATCTCCCCCCCCCCCAAAAAAAACCCCAACCAAAAAACAAACAACAAAGTAACAAGTGCACAACTTAGGGATGTTAAAATTAAATTTAGTTTTCTGCATTATTTTAGGGTTTAGGAAACACTTGGCAGACTCAGGAATATCTTTACAATGAATAGCACAAAATGTATACAAACACTCATCAAGCAGGGAGCAGGATAGCGCCATAACTTGTTTAGTGGCTAGGAAAGCCCCCACAATGGGAGTTTTACGTTGTCAGAAGTATCCAGCCGTCATTTCTTGCATGTAAGTTAAGCGTATCCATGAAGTAAAATGTGTCGATTACAATTGTTCTTGTAAGCATTACCAGCACATCTACTTAATAATAATAATAATAATAATAATAATAATAATAAAAATAAATACTACTACTTCTTCTACTACTAATACTATTATTACTACTCATAAAGAGCACCTGCATTCCATAGGATGGGTGGCGTCGTCAGCAGTCTTGTGTGTGTGTGTGTGTGTGTGTGTGTGTGTGTGTGTGATTTTGATTTTTAAGGTAGTTTTAACAATTTATCAGACATATCGCTACGATGTCTGCAGTGTGGCAGTTTAGAGTGATGTCTAGCACTGGAGCAATAATGCCGCAGACATGTAGCATCATGTCCCACCCAGTCACATTATCCTAACACTAACCTCTTAATGCTGAGCGCCTAGCGGGGCGGTTGCAAATACCATTTTTATAAGTCTTTGGTATGATCCGGCCGGTTCGAACCCGCGACCTCCCGCATCAAAGGCGGACTCTCTAACCACTTAGGCCAACCGAGCGGTCGTCAGTAAGTAGTCTTGCAAAACTCGGAAGAAAAAAAGTAGTACCTGACAGATTTGACTAAAACGTCACACCATTTATATACCCCAACACTTAGAAGATATGAAGTACTGAAACTCAGGCCCATTAACTGTTTAAGTGCGTTGGTTTCTGTCACATCTCTTGTAAACGTTTAATTAGCAATGTTTCATATATACACGTAGGAGCTTTTAATAATACTATGACTGATTGAATTTAATTGATTCGGGATGAATTATAATTACTTCAATAAGAGTAAAACGAAAGTAGCTAAATTTAAGTCTGTTTCAAGTTAATCACAATTACTCTAGCTTTAAGTCGACGCTTACTGACTGAATGCGTGCAATATGAAACAATTCGGTTTCTTAGATCCTTGTTTAACCGAATTAGATTACATTAAAGTATCCCCGTAAAAGTCACTACTGATATTCTGTACACGCACACAAAATCTATGAAGAAATGTTAGATCCCACGTAATTCTGGATTGCTCCACGTTTTATTTGCAACCAAAGACAATATAAGTGTAAATGTCAATGGTCATTCAAGGGATATTGTCTTATTACAGCTTGCTCAAGTGACTGAAGTAGTCGTGTATGGAATGCCAATTGGTTTGCAAGAAAGTCTTCTTATTTACTCTGATGGCAGGATGATAATAAAATACTTAATCATCACTCTCATGCAAGGTGAAGGGGTCATTTTCTGTCGTTGCCATTTTATAGACACAACAAAAATTTAGACATATGTAAAAATACCGCACCTGACAGTTAAGCAATAATCAAATAAAACCAATCAATGGAAGAAGAAAGAAATACAATTATATAACATCACAATGCGATTTTAAAAAAAGAAGGCAGAAAAAACATCCATTATTTAAAATTGTATATAAAACTTAAAATAAAATAATACAAAGAACCAAACAAACAAGAAAACACGAAAAAAAAAAAAAAATCCACAAAATAAAACAAAACAAAACAGATGAAACAACCGCCGAAAATCAGCAGAAAATGAAGCTATCTTTTAAATGTTGACGCATTAAGGTTCGTCCGTTTCATTTCGATGCCTCTTTAAGACCAAGGCTACAGTATCGTTGGGAATAGATTTCACCTTGTTACGTGTAGGCTCGTACAATAATAACAAGAGAAAAGAGTGAATTCAACAAGCTTTGTATATTTTAACAAAATAATTTAATTCCCTAGAAAACAATGTAAAAATTGGAAAATAGTACTTACGGGTTGTGAATATAATCCAAAATTTAATCCTAAGAATGAAAAATACAAGTCCTATCACTAAATAGTTCTATTAGAATCCAGGTTCGAATCTTGACGACGTTCCAATATGGAAGGCGATGACGTCAGATGTGGTCCTTGTACAAATAGCAACAGTTCCTTAATTGAATCACAGTTTATGTTTCCGAATAATTCCAGAATAAATTTCCACTGAATTTCTTTCTCCCAGAATTTATAAAACAGTGCACTCGTTTGGTTTTCTAGAGAATAAATTATTAAATTCCAAAAACAAATGAAGTTCGAAAACAATCTGGTTTCAACAATAAAAACCTATCCAGCCTTCAAGGTATCAGAAATACAACTGACTGACGAGCGCTCAGGAAGGGTATTATATCCACCCAAATTATCATCCCGTTCTCGCGAGATAGATTACGTGGAATCTTAACACTTGAACAACGCAATAAGAAAAATGCCATTCGTCACGTAGCAAGAACCCCTATGTACTCTCACTCTGAAATAAATTTAAAAATAAAACATTGTTTATTCAGACTAGACGAAATGACCTTGGCAATAGCCAGTCGTTTTCGTGTAGCTCTTACACTACCGCGGACCAAGGTGAACTAAAAATATTGCTCATGTAACACGTTTTACGTCTTAGATAAACAACATTATTAAAAGAAAATATCGAATTAGTGAAAAAGAATTTCGAATCCCGTGAAAATACTCATAACAATAAAATGTAATGAAACTAAAAAAAAAATAAATAAAAAAGAATTTTAAAACTAACACACAAGCAGTTTAATTACATATACGTAACAACCTGTCCTTGAGCCTTAATTTGGTTGTCGTTGCATCTGATAGGAACATGGAAGCTATATGACAGTGATTAAGAGGCGAAGCATAAAAGTGAACAACATATAACTGTTACTTGGCTGTACAGTGTGGTATTTGGTCTACTATTCCGTATATCATATAATTAGCCAATAAGAGTTATGTTAACTGCACTTTGCTTGATACGTTTCGAAACTAATTTCCGGTTAACTTGAACGACAGTGGTCATTCAAATATGGTTCCCATTCCTATCGAGCAAAACTGTCAGGCTTCATAACTCGGCCCTTAAGCTTAAAGGCCTTTCGGTCTTTTTCCTTATAGTACAGGTAAACCACCAATTTTCCGGCACCCTTGGTTCCAAAGCCTTGCCAGTAACAGTTTTGCCGGACCAGTCGAGGTCACGCAATAATAATTCAACAATACAGGTATTAATGAAACGGGTTTATTAATTACTGTACTTGCTAGGAATGTTGCTGTATTACCACTCTCAAAGTGGCAAATGTAAGAATTTTACTGGAACTGTAGAGTTAATCACAAAGGTCTGGAAGTTGAGGGCAGTCTGGATTATTGTCTGTTACATAATTGGTTGCTTCACCATGGATTTTTGATGCTGCAGGTGGAACATCCGGGGTACTTGAAGTTGAAGTCACAGGATTTTCAGATGTACTGCTCTGATACACATTCTTCTTGCCTATATTTTTTAAACATTTCATCCAAGAGAAGTTGCTTCATGTGTTTTGATCTTTCCCTGTGTAACTTTTCATCCATCAAATAAAAATTCATTAGCTCTTGTTCTGTCAGGAAGGCGCGTTACTCTATCCCATTGATTAATTCACCCGACAACTCAATTAACATGTCAATAGTAAGTCTTTCAGCTACCTATGTTTCATATTCATCACTGTTATCTTCATCATTTTCATTGTTTTTGTCAGGATTCAGAACAACGTCTATAATTTCAGAATCAATATGGTGATAAACAATAGGTATTTCTTCGTCGACATTCATCCACTCGGCCAGATTTTCTTCATTAAGCTTACTTGCTATATCCTTGGCAACAGGTCCTGTAACACCTTTTGCATAATCAAACAACTCATGAACAACTTCTTCCTCCTTTGGTACATTAAATCCAGTGAAATCATTGTCAACACTTTCATCAGGTGAATGTTCAAACATCAAGGCAGTCCACAATTTATGCCAGCCTTTCGCTAGTGTTGACGCTTGTACCTTCTCCCAGTCACGAGCATTAAACCACAGCACGTCTTTCATGTTGAATTCTTTAATAAATGTCTGTACAGACTTGCCAGCATTAACCACATCTAACACACGTTGCATGAAAAGTGAGCGTTACTTAGTCTTCATAGATTGCAGTATTGCTTGGTCTTGGGGTTGGATAAGTGATGTACAGTTTGGGGGTAAATACAATGTATAAACATTTTTCTTGCACAGGAGTTCAGCTTTGGGGTGAGCTGAACAGTTGTCCATAATAAGTATAATTTTGCAGTCTTCCGGCAGGCCTACAGATGTACAGAGTGCTCTGGCTTCAGGCACAAAAAATTTTCAAACCATTCTAACATGATCACGGTGGTAATCCAGCCATTTGTATTAGCACCGCATGTTACTGCGAAATTATAACACCTTTCAAGGCCCTAGGGAATTGTTTTTTTCCTATCACGAGTGGTTTACATCTGTGTGCCTGCTTCGTTTGAGCATCGTTTGAGCATCCTAAGATGGTAATTCTATCCTTAGACTGTTTGAATCCTGTGAGCCCTTCTTCGTCCTTCGTTGTTAGCGTCCTTCTAGGTGTGCATCGCCAGTATAATGCAGTTTCATCTGCATTATACACCTGCTCAGGACTGAGGTGCTCATCAACTACAAGCTTATGAAATTCGTCCAAATATTCGACAGCTCCTTCGTGGTCTGCGTACCGTTTTTCTCCACACACTTTATGCATGGAAATTCCACGACGCTTCTTAAACCTTAGAAACCATCCTTCACTATAGTCACACTCATGTTCTAATTTAAGTTCTTTATGATTAAACTAAGCCTGATCCATTACCATCCTACCCGACAAGTCCACTCAGTCACTCCGACGCTGTCGAAACCATTCCATCATCACTCGGTCTTGCTCAGTACTTTTACCATCTTTCATAGTTTTTCTAATGTTCATTTGCTTCTTGAATCACTATCTGAATAGAATTTCAATATTTTGTCCCTCTGCTTCTTAATATCGTAAACAGTTGATGAACCAATGCCATATGCGTCACACAGCTTTCGCACGGAAACACCACGGTCCAGTTTTTTTCAACAGTTCTACTTTATCTTGAATCGATATTGACTGGTGTTTACGCTTGACACCACCACTGACACTTGCATTTTTCTTAGAAGCCATAGCTAGGGTTAAATGTAAGTAAAATAAGCAAAGAATCGCACAAATACAAATATCACCACCAACAACTGCAGTGTAAACAATCAAAGTGAGTGCGCGCCCAGTAAACTAATTTAGCGGTGTCGGGAATTTCAGGTGCCCTCTCGTAATTTTGTTTGGACTAAGAGAGGTATCGGACCGTCAGTTGCCGGAAAATCGGTGGTTTACCTGTATTCTTCAATGTTACTTTCATGACCGGTGCTAAATATACACGCCTGATACGTTTTGGTCTACACTCAATACCTATTTTTCATTGAAAGAGTGATATGAATGTATATTACTAGGCAAATATATGAATGGTCATTACTGCACAATCCTTTGATGGTTTAATGAGAAACATTAATCCAGTTAGGGCTGTCTTGACAACCTGTCCTAGCATTACTGTACAGCTTATAATATATCGATTCCGCTAAAAACAAAAATCCTTGATTGACAAGCCCAGAATAATGCCATGACCATTCAAAGGAATTCCAAAGCTGGTCTTCCGATCTTAGATTTTACAACGTCACAAAGTCGGAAACGTCAGTACGAACATAACAGAATATAAAGCAGTGTTTGATAGTTTCCATGTTTTGCTTAGAAAATAAAATCAAATGACCAAATTAGTTTTACACAAAATGGTATGAGAGCGGTTGGAGTTTCAGAAGGCGGAGACTCGCTCTGCTACTTGATAAATGATAGGAAAATATCATAAGACTTACAAGTTGCTATAATATTACATTGCGGTAAGTAAATGTGGTTTTTACTTTGAAACGGTGTGCATATCCATGTAGATCCTTGAGATTTTGATCCTATCATAAATCTATACTTTTGTCATGGCCTTATCAGTTTAGGCTTACTGTGCAATGCAGTCACGGACATGGTTGGTCCGATAAATCCCCCCCCCCCTCCCATATGTATTGATTCTGATGGACGCTTTGTTGATATGATGTCAATTACTCATTACATTGTGCAATTTTTGCTGCATTCGAAAATCTTTCCGGAACACACCTGCTTGCAGTTTAGACACTTCCGGTAATTGGTAACAGCCTCATCTAGCGCGAAATTCCAAATGGTCACAGAACGTAGGTTTGTGCTATTCCACGTGGATTTACAAGTCGTCGAATACAGGATTTGATTCGGCAATCTTATGTGCATATCGCCAAAAGAACCCTTCCACCGACGGTAACTCAACGGTCGCGAGAAATACAAGTAAGTGTATAAAATATACACCGATGTGTGTAGACGAGAGTGTATGCAAATATTTGCATGTTTTAATGAATCGGTGAGATCATCCCGTAAAACTTAAGTCAGCATCATTACAGGTGTGGGAATGATTTATTGGCCTAGAATATGCGGTACTTATGCAATTCAAGCATATAGTTACTTAAATGTTTAATCGCAGCTCATCCGTTGGAGAAAAATATCTTCCGCTGAAGAAGGAACGAAATTATGATCTAAAAGTACCGCATGTTGTAACTGACATGGGGTTTTATTCTCCAATTTGAGATTTTCCAATGCTTTCGTGATTACTTTCTGACCAGTTAAGGAAAGGCGACTCAAAATATTGAACACCTCTTTAATCATTCATAACAGACCGAGATGTTGCCACATTGGATATCAGTTGAACTGTCATTTTCCCCCTTTAAATAGAGTTTCGAATTCAATTTGATTTGGAAGGTGAAACAAAAACTACTGAGAGAATTTTGTAACAGGTATATAAGTGTTTCAACACCAAATTCGTCCATATTGATCGGTTGGTCTTTAAAGCCCCAATGCCGCTGTTAAGTGCGAAAAGTCGTAAATGCCAAATCATCTGAATAATATTGAATCTTGAAAGCTACTGGTCCTAAACATTGCTGGGTTCCATTAAAACCAGAAAATGTAGACATTTCATCACAATTTGAGCTCTGTAATTCTCGAATCAATTTGTCCGCCACGTGCGAATGTTGATGTTATTAGATTAGTCACTAGCGGAATTTGTCAAAGGTTTCGCACCACTACTTTTGGAGCAATCCTGTAGGAGAACGGAATTACGAGCGACTTCGGTGACTGAATATAAGGGGTGGCACGTCTTAATTCTAAACTGAATATTTGAACGTTGTTTAAATCTAACATCTTGCTTATTTCAAAGAACGGTCTATGTCAAATAGCTGTTTTGACAAATCATTTCCTTCCTTCCAAACTTTGGGCTTTATGGTATTTGAAATTGCTATAGAGTACCAAATCTTTAGCGTACGGCGTGATATAAAATAAAAAGCTGGGTGGTAAGAAATATACAGAAGGCGATCCAATACCGTAGATGCCTTGCATCGTAGGAAGAGCCTATGGACGGCATCTTTGAGAACTCTAATGGGCTATAAAGCTTTCAGCACATAATTTATAATAGGTCGACAGAAGCGAACGCAATCCACGCCACGAGCAGCAGGCAGGGTGAACCCTACAATTTTGTACAGACCGTTATTTTACAAAAATAAATGTTCCTACAGAGGCTGAAAAATAAGGTCAATAACACTAAACCGAACCTCCTAACTTTTATTATTACCGTATAGTTTGAAAAACGAATAATAAATCGTTTGGGTTAGCTCATTTTTGTTATTTTATTTTTGACTTTTTTGTTTTTTATGTTATAGTGCGTTTAAGTTTACTCGCCGGGTCACTCAATGTTTGGCATTCACCCTGCCTGCTGCTGTAATTTAAACAATTATTATAAATATTATTAATATGGTTGTCATCGGAGAATCTCATTCTGCAAGACTCGCAAGAGAGCGACTAGAAGCAATTAGAAAATTTATCCCTGTTCGTGATGCTGTTCGACAACAATTACAACAACGACAAGAATCTCATGTTGAATTTGAAGAGGATACAAAACAATTATTTAAACCTATTACAGAGACAACTAAACCTCTTCTTCCTGCGCTAGAAAAAACCGCTGAGGCAACTGGAAAAATAGCAAAAAGAACTAAGAAAACAAAAAAGATTCTACGAGAACTTCCAGCTGAAATTGCTGCTGCTCAACCACAATTACAAGAAGAAGTACAACAAGTACTTGAGGGTATTGACAAAGTTCGTGATGAGGTCGGTGACGTAATAGATCTTGTTACGCCAAAGCCAAAGCCAAAGCCAAAACCACCAGCCCGATTAACCGAAGATGGTCGTAAGATAATTCGAGAAAACCCTGTAGCGGTTGCAGCAACAGGATATCCACATCGTGATATATTATTAGATCCAGACACCGCTAGTGTTTCTGAAAAAAATTGGGTTCCTTTTATATTTCGAAAGTCCCGTGGTATATCTAAAATCACTGATAAACATAAAAATGATTTTGAAACTTTTGCGAGACAAGTCGAAGAAGTTAAAAGATCGCCATTACCCGGAGATATATTATCGCCAGCAAAATTGCTGTTCAGATCACCACGTAAAGTCGAAGAGGTTAAAAGAGCGCCATTACCCGGAGATATATTATCGCCAGCAAAATTGCTGTTCAGATCACCTCGTATTGAGGAGGAAGAAACAACTGGAAGCGGTCTTACTACTCATGGAAGTGGTCTTATTACCTGTCCTAATAACGTTATCTCTGACGTTGATCGACTAGAAATCCTCATCGGAGGAAAACGAGCTGGTAATAATTCTCCAGAAATAATTAATGAAGCGGCTGATATTTGTAGACGGTTATTTACTGGCGGTATCATGGACGTTGATGTTTATCAGTCTCTTATTAATGAAATTGCCGATGACTACTACAGTGACTGAGTACGTAATTAAATACAATTACTATAATAAAATGATCGTACATAGTACTCACCGTGGACCAACTATGGTCAGGGTAATAAATTCACGATTACCAGTATACAAAACAATCTACGGAGATGGACTAGGTGATGTTGTTCAGGGTCTATTTAGAAGGATAGCCCCAAAAGCAATACCGATCGCAAAGCAACTGGGTATGAAAGCTATTGATGTTGTTCGTGAAAAAGGTATTGGTGCTATGGGTAATCTCGCTGGTAAAGCATTTTCAGCTATCAAAGATAGACTAGCACGATTAATACGACGAAAACCTCAACCACCAGTAAAATTACCTAGTACTGAAGTAATGCCTGCAAATGTCAGTAAAATAATAAATCAAGTTGCGAATCAAAAACTAGCAGAATTGGCTAGTGTACCAATGTCAGAAAAAGAAAAAATATAACCGCTAGTCTGATAGCAGGAAGTGGTCGTCGTTTTAGACGATAATAATTATAATAAATATGTTCAAGCGCATATCTGATCCAGCATTTGACATGGACGCACCAGTACTCAAAGATGAGTCTGTGCGTGATTATCAATATTATTCTTATGACGCTCGAATTCCAGATCAGCGTGGACGAATTGAACTGCAAGTTCAGGATACAAGTAGATATTTCTTACCCGCTGAGGCGTTTATTGAAGTAGAAGGTAAAATTTTTAAAACGGATAATACTGAATACGATAATAATGTTGCTTTTGGTTTTGTTAATAATGGCATTATGGCGTTATTTGACAGCGCCACTTATATGATTGATGGTAAAAATATTGAATCAATTCAGAAGGACGTTGATGTTGCTACAACGATATTGGGTCTAGCACGATATAGCGACGATTATTCAAGATCAGCTGGTCCATCAATGATGTTTTCAAAGGACACTTCTGATCACCCGGATCATAAAAATGTAACTACAGGTAATGTAAGAAATGCTGCAGGAACCGCAGAAACTCCCGCAATAATATCAATGAACGCAAATTTTAACTTAGGATTTGCATCACGTAAAATAATGTTGAAAGATAGAATGTTTTCATGTGCAATTCCACTTTCACATATATTTGGATTTTGCAGAAATGTCAGAAAAGTTATTTTCGGAGCTAAACATACTGTTGTACTCGTACGAAAGGCTACAGACGATGATGCAATATGGCATGTTGAAGGTGCTGATGATGCTGCGACTAGAGCACTTCATGGTAAAGTAGTATTAACCAAACATTCATTATGGATGCCGGTGATGACTCCAACAATACCTGAAGAAGAACGTCTACTTGCTTTTATGAATCAAGGTGGTAAATCAGCGTTGTCATGGTTAACAATGACCACAGATGCTGTTCAGAGTGCAATTAATGGTTTATTTACATGGCAAATAGCCTCTCAACAGGGAATAGCCGCACCACGACATATATTCATTGTGCTTCAGGATAATATACGTGTAGGTAATCAAACAAAAAGTTTAATGATATTTGACAAACTTGGTGTTTCCGAGGTTTCTTTAAGAATAAATGGACATCAAGAACCATCCGAGGATATATTACTGAATTTCGATCAAAATCATGTAGCACGTGCATATCATCGTCTGATGACGTTCATGGGGCGTGATCAAAATATTGATACTGGTTTACAAATATCACAGTTAGATTTTACAACCCTATATCCGATTTAGTACTTTTCGCTCGAACATTTAGATTTAACCAGACAGTCAGTAGTTGATATACATTTTCGAGCTCGTGTTAACAGAAATATTGTAGATATTCCTAATTACAGGGCAATTGCTGTCATACTCAGCGATAAATCAATGTTACTTGAAGGTGCTGGTGGACGAATGCGAGTAGTTGATGCTCCAGTAGAAAACATGTAATTAGATCGTTTATGAATATTATAATGTCATATCATCAAGTTAATGTTAGTCTGACTCCTGGTCAGATTAAAAGGATACAATCAGCATCAAAAAATAACTGTGGATTAAAAATATCACTAAAGAAAGATCAGATGAGCGGTTCAAATAAATTATCTCTTACAGAACGTCAGTTTAAAAACTTCAATGAAGCCAAAAAATCAAATAAAGGTATAAAACTTAATCTTTCTGCGGGTGCTATCAAAGACATCGTTAAGACGGGTGGTATATTTCCACTTCTTGCAGCAATACCAGCATTAATTGCCGCTGCAACCCCAGCTGTTGCAAAGGCAGCTGCATTAGGTGCCGTTGGAACTGCTGCTGGAATGGCATTAAAGAAAGCAACAGGAAAGGGAATCAAAAAAAGGGAAGGGGTCTAAGATTACCAGGGACTCCACATTCATGGTACGGAAAAGGCCTAAGATTACCAGGGACAGTTTACTGATATCTCCTATGTCCAATTTTGATTTATTAGATGTTGCTAAAAAATTAAAAATTAAAAATTTTAGAGGAGTTTTTATGCGTGATCAATTACCAAAACAACCAAACAATATTGAAACAGGTATTATTAATCTCGATGAAAATTCTGGTCCAGGCACGCATTGGGTCGGATATGCAATTGATCCACGTGGAATTATTTATTTTGATTCATATGGACTGGCTCCACCAAAAGAATTCTTAAAGTATGTTAGCGGCGATCAAAGTACTCCAATATGGTATTCAACGTTACCAACACAAACATTAACTGATCCACCAATATGTGGTCGAGAAGTACTTAACGTACTTGATGTTATATCAAAATCAACAAAACCACCTCACAAAGTTGTACATGAATATACTACGTTGTCACATTTAAACAGACATTAGTAAATATAATGGTAGATATTTACGGAAGATCTTCTCGTGGTAAAGCTCAGCAGCAAGCTGATTTATCTAAATACGCAACTCTCGATCAACTCAGAAATAAGATTGACGATTTATTAAACATAACCAGTGTGGATCAAAATGAAGTAGTCGTTTTTCAGGATAAAGAAGGACGATTAAAAACTAGTAATATACAACTTCCAGATGTACTTATATGACTTCCTAATGCGGTTGTTAATAATATAGTTACTTTTACTGATCAGGGTAAAATACAAGATTCCGGTACGTCAGTCAACGATTATATTAAGAAAGCTGGTGATTCATTTACAGGTTCAATTATTATGAATCAAAATAAAATTACAGGTCTTGGAAATCCAACCGAAGTTGCGGACGCTGCAACAAAGAAATATATCGACGATCAAGAATCTAAGTACGTATTGGTCAACGGCGGTATAATGCGTGCATTTCTTAATATGAATAATAATGGTATTAATAATCTTAGAACACCAGAATATGATTTTGATGCTGCAACGAAAAAGTATGTTGATGATAAGGAAATTCCTATAACAACTTCGCTAGCTACAATTAATGATGGAATTGCTGCATTTAAAACTGATTATATTAATCACGTACAAACTTTTTAAAATTTTCGTAGAAATGTAAACAAACCCATTAAAGAATTTTTTGGGGAACAACCAACCGTTGACATAAAACTAGCTGACGTTAACACGAAACTCAACGACATTGTCAGTGGAATACCTACTATTGTTCAAAAAACTAATCTGATTAAAATTCCACACAGACAAATTAAAAATATCGTATATACAGTAGCATCAAGATCATCAACATGGACACCACAAAATAATACACTTGAACATACCGCAGAAGTAACTGGTTTATACAGGTTATCTATATACGGTTCGGAAATTAATGCTGCCACTTCATTATCACCGAATGAATATCGTAATCCTCTATTGGTGATGCTAACCAAGAACATCAAAGAAATCTTTACTCTGATATCAACAGAAATGCCTCCGAGACGTTACTGGTGGTGCCTAGAATTCGTAACTGAAACTTAATTAAATGACGTTGTTAGTATAATGGATCAACCTCAGTCTCGCATCGACGTTCAACATTACAGATGCAATCAGGTATGTGAGCGTCTCACTAAACTAAATAATTTTATCGACTATTATAACACGAAAATAAAAAATACAAAAGACGTATAGTTGTCATCGATGTAGTTGTTTACTCGGTTTCTGCTGTTATTACTGGAACAGGATTATTATTATCAATGTTGACGATGACAGCACCTACTATTATAACCATTATTGTTTCAGCATCAACGACTATTGCTGGTGTTCTCGGTATTATAGCCAAAAAGATAGATACTTGTACAAATGCTAAATTACACGATTATATGATTAAATTACATACAGTGGCAGAGGCATGCTCTAAACTATCTTTGTACGTTTCTTCGTGTGTCAGTGATGGTGAAATATCCGATACTGAATTTGCTATGATTATGAAAACCTATGATGACGCATTTAAGGTGATCGCTAATGATTTTAATGAATTAAATAACAACAATAATAATAATGACAGACAG
>JAECUM010054282.1:0-17366 GCA_016617855.1 Megalonaias nervosa
GCTATTTTTACGTTTAAAAAGGGTTTTATGATCTGCCAAAATATTTGATGCTTGGCAACAGTAAAATTAAATTTTATTATTTTTTTAGCAATATGATACTTAACATCATATCGCCCAGTTGTTGGTCTGCTTAAATATTTTTTTGCTAACAACAACATCATCATCTTCTTCATCATAGTTATGCAAAATATCATTTTCAGTATAACCAGCAAATCTGTCATTAGTAATATTTTCTAATGTAAAATTTGAAACTGAAACAAAATCTCCCGAATATAGTTTAGCCAGTCTCTCAGTTAAGTTCATTATTACAATAATCGTTTGTCTAATTAATAAATAATAAGATGTTCGGAGAGATAAAATATCATCAAAGAGTTAATACATTAAATCACAAAGAATTAGCTGAGGCAATTCGAAATTGTTTGTTGGAAACAGTTTTTATTTTGTTGATGTTATGATAACATTAGGCGAATCTGACAAATTTTAATTAACAGCAGCTGACAAAATAAAACTCGATACAAATAAAATGATGATATAACGATTTAATCGCGACGATGTCATGGAATTTAGTCATAATTGTCTTACTCGAAATGATATAGAAAATATCATTAGTTATCGTATCTAAAACTAAATCTATCAAATGTCAACATTGACGTTGCTGATTTAGTTACATTATCAGCTACTCCTTTTACTGCACGTGGATTAATTTTATGATATTTTGCAGCAGCTGTTATTGATCTAAATTTCATTTCTTCACAAGTTTCAAGATTTATTGAAATTATTTGTTTGGTTGGATTTTTAAAATTATTACCACCAGCATCTCCTCTTCTACTATTTTCTTTTGATGTTACCAGATCTAAATTTTCTAAACGATTATCGGTCTTAATTTCATTTATATGGTCGATAACTAAATTATTTGGAATACAGCCATAAAACGTTTCAAACACAAACCGGTGATTATAATAACCAACGAAGTCTGTTTTAGTTCCTCTAACATTCATACGTAAATATCCACTACTTTGCAAATTTCCAACAATTTTTTTTGTTGTTATATGTCGAATAATTCCCTTATCATTTGCCTCGTATAAATCAAATACTGGATGATGTTTGAAATTCATTTTGTAATTCTAAATTTTCAATATTATCATCAGCATCTGCGCCATTTACTCGATAAACTCGTTGTCCTTCTGGAATATCTTTGCAAAACAAAGTATAAATAAGATCTTTTCTAAACATTTTAATTCTTTCTGTATTGTCGCCTTTTACTGAAATTTACATACCAGCTGGTGTTGATATACCAACAGATTTTTTAGATTCTATATTGATAACAGAACTTAATGCATTTGCAGCATATAAGTTGTACATTGGGTGTACATGATAAAATTCTTGCTCTTCCGCTGTCATATCGATATATCTCAAAATTTCTGTCATTATACTATAAGGTTTTTCATATCTCTAATTAGGAATCTTAAAAAATTCAATTAAATATAAAATATTACTATATATATATAATGTTAAAATTGCGAGATATTGCTAAAAAGAGCATTATCAAATCAGAAAAAATTGCTTCAGCATTTTCTGGTTACGATAACAGTTACAAACTTGATGATCAAAAACTTTTAGCAAATTTTAGCTCTAGAAATTTATTTCATCTTTTACAACCTGTTATATCAAAAGAACTTGCGGCTCATAAAAGTATCAAACTTATAGTCCAATATCATACGATTTTATCAAAGTTACACGCAGCTGAGGATATACTTGATGCAATTTTTGAAACAAACAGTTTTGACAGCGAAATTTCAGAACCATATTTAACAGCAAAATCGAGAAAAATATTAACTGGAACAAACATTGCCATAGTCGCCGATGAAATACATCAAGAAATAAACAAAACATTAGAAGAATTTACTTCATCAGGATCGGGTTGGAAATTTGAAATGAAAAAAGAAGTTTTATTTCACATAGCAAAATATAACGTACTTCGCGGTAGTTTGTACGTCGATCTCCCTCAAAAAATTAAAAACAAAAAATGCTGTATAAATGTCAAAAACAATGGTGATAAATGTTTTCAATGGTCTATTCTTTCTGCAAAACATCTTCAGTGTGATAACCCCGGCAGAATTGAAAAGTATTTGCCATACAAAGACGAACTAAATTTTTTAGGAATAACTTTTCCAGTAGCAGAAAATCATATACCAAAGTTTGAAAAACAAAACAGTGTCTCAGTAAATGTTTTCGGATTAGATGAGCGAGAAAACGTTTACCCGAGATATATCTCAGAAAATGCTACACAAGATACAATAAATTTATTATTTTATCAGGGACATTATTGTTGGATAAAAAACTTTAATGGCCTAGTTGGCAGACAGTACAGTAAAAATAAAAATAAAAAATATTTCTGCTACCGTTGTTTACAAGGTTTTACTAGCGATGAAAGACTGAAGGAGCATTTCAAATACTGTGTCAATGTTCAAAGAATACGCATGCCTAGCGAAAAAGAAAAAATATTAAAATTTAAAAATTGTGATCATAAACTAAATATTCCTTTTGTTATTTACCCTGATTTCGAGCGTCTACTCATTCCTGTGGTTGGAGCAGAAAATAATCCGAATAAATCAAGTACTAGAAAAATACAACAGCATATTCCTTGCGGAGTAGCTTATAAAGTAGTTTGTTGCGCTAACGATAAATTTTCAACTCCGATAAAATTATATAGAGGTGAAAATCCTGCCGTAAGGCTATTAAAAAATTTAATAGACGAAGTTAATAAAATTTCTAACAGATTATTTAAAACAGCTCCGATGAAAATAACATCTAAACAACAACTCCATTTCGGTAAATTACGTTTTATTGACAGTCTGCAATTTATGGCAGCATCATTAGATGAGTTTGTTAAAGGTTGCAGTAGTTTCGCTAATCTGCGAAGTTGCTTTGGTGAAAACTATATCGATTTGACAAAAAATGGTATATTTCCGTACGAGTATCTCGACGATTGGAGCAGATTTAATGAAACTTCTCTTCCCGATAAAGATAAATTTTACTCGCAACTCAAAAATGAAAATATCACAGATGACGAATACAAATATGCACAAGATATTTGGAATAAATTTAGTTGTAAAACATTTGGTGATTATCACGATCTATATTTAAAAACAGATGTTTTATTGCTAGCAGATGTTTTTGAGAGTTTTCGTCAAGTAAGCTACAGCAATTATGGACTAGACCCCTGTTGGCATTATTCCTCACCAGGATTGTCTTGGGACGCTCTACTAAAAACAAGCAAAATAGAATTAGATCTCCTGACAGATGTCAGTATGTTTAACTTTATTGAAAAAGGTATCAGAGGCGGAATTAGCGTTATAACAAAAATAATATGCAGTAGCTAGTAACAAATATCTGAAAAATTATGATAAAAATCTCCCATCTAATCATATTATTTATCTTTATACTAATAATTTGTATGACTATGCGATGTCGGAACCAATGTCTCGTAGTGGATTTCAATGGATAACTCCAGATCAATTTCTTAAAGAAACTGAAAAGGATTTACCTAGAAAAATTAATGTCGATTTTTCCGATATTTCATATTTTGTTGAAGTTGATCTAGATTATCCTAGTTCGTTACATGATCTACATAACGACTACCCGTTTTGTGCAGAGTCAATGATGATTAATTATAGTTTATTATCGCCTGAACAACGAGCAACGACAACAGCAAAAAATTCGATTGTTAATAAGTTAGTTCCAAATTTGTTAAATAAAAGAAATTACGTTATGCATTACAAAAATTTAAAACAAGCAGTAGATGCTGGACTAATTCTGAGAAAAGTCCATCGCGTGCTAAAGTTTAATCATTCGAGGTGGATGGCAAATTACATTGATCTAAATACCAAACGTCATGCTGTGGCTAAAACCGAATTTGAGAAAAACTTTTTCAAGTTAATGAACAACTCGGTGTTTGGAAAGACGCTGGAAAATATTCGAAAGCGAGTTTCTATCGAAATTGTTAATGATATAAGTCGCAGAAATAAATTAGTTAACGATGATTGTTTTGTTAGTATGAAAATATTTAATGAAAATCTTGTTGCAATACAACGACGAAAGACAAATTTAAAGTTAAATAAACCGACTTATGTTGGTGCAGCTGTAATTGAAATATCAAAGTGGCTGATGTACGATTTTCACTATAATTTTACCAAAAAGCAGTGGCCAGATCCGGAGTTGCTATTTACTGATACAGACTCGCTAGTTTATAATATAAAATGTGAAGATGTCTATCAGGATATTTACAATAATAAAAATCTGTTCGATTTGTCTGATTATCCAGCATGTAGTGGATTTCAGGATAATTCGAATAAAAAAGTTATTGGAAAAATGAAAGATGAGTTTATGTTTGTGCCGGTGAAAGAATTTGTCGGACTAAAGAGCAAAATGTATGCTGTCATATTAGATGACAATAAACTTACAAAAAAAGCAGCAAAAGGTATTCCTCAAGGATATGTAAAAAAGATGATGAATTTTGACATTTTTAAAGCAGCGCTAAACAATAGCGTCAGTTTTATCAAAACAAATGTTATCAGAACAAATCATCATAAACTTGAAACTGATACGATCATAAAACGGGGACTAAGTAATTTTGATGATAAAAGACATTGCAGGGCCGGAATTAACACACTAGCGCTTGGACATTATGCAAGTAATTTTGTCTAAACATCAGAAATAATGTTTGAAAATTTAACATTAGCAGATGGAGTTAATAGCAAAATAAACAAAATAATGGTTAATAACCAGCAATTATCATTTGAATTTAACGATGAAATTTCAGGTATTTGTTTTAGTAAATTTTTTAGAATCAAACTCTCCCTTATCAGTTCAGACGATAGCAAATATTTTAATTATCTCGAAAGTTTGCGAGACGAGCTTGCACTAAAATATGACAATTTTCATAATCCGATAAGCCAACAACAGTATACAAAAATTAACATAGACTTAGACCGGTCGAAGGTTTTTGCAAAAGGTAGTAAGTATCTTCTCAGTAAAATAGCAATGAAAGAACTATATGAATGTCGTCGTAAAGTATCTGGTAGAACTAAATTTTATTTGTACAATCACGACAGCACATTTTACTTGATAGCGACCGTTGAAATATTGTGTGTTGGTCAAGAAATATAACTACATCTGTTTTTAAAAAGGAGATAATACTGTTCCAGCTAAGTTTAAAATCTTTTGCAGTTATCGAATATAGCATATACTGTTTGGTATTTTTCTTTTTTTTGTCTATGAAACTTATAATCAGTGAATTTAGTCCTTTTATCTCAAATTTTTGTTTACATCAGAGTTAATTCACTGTATTTTGATTTGGAAATAGATCAGATTTGACTATGGTATCAGTTGATTAAGCGAGACAACTCCGTCAAGCATAGCTTAGTAACAAGCAGTTGTCGTGTTTGTTATACTAAGTTAATGTTATGCATAACATACAGACATACATACAGACATACAGCAGCAGAGAGGGTGAACAGACCACTTTGCTATAGACTTTATTTTTGAAATCTAAAGGTTCCTACGAAGGCTGAAAAAAAAGTTTTTGGCTTAACAGTAAAAGCTTCTCTAATTGACCAGATTTTTTCTGATTTTTTCACATGCTGGTCACTACGCCTATGTCGTCCACCCTCTCTGCTGCTATGGTTTTTATCCAAAAATTGTATCAAGTCCGTTACGATATCTTGACCTTGGATCATGTAAATTTATTGTTACAAAACCAAAGGGAGCAGCTTGTGCTTTTGAAAAGAAATTTTTAAATTTGTTCATGTCCATGTCCCCAGAACACCAAGTATAATAAATATTCTGTAGAGCATAATTATCTACTCCATTAAATGCAACTAAAATGTTGCAGTTGTCTCTGATTACTTTTGGAATTTGTGTATATCTCTGAGTAACATAATCACATCCGTGTTTTTATGTCTACCTCGAGAAAATATTCTAGCTGGATTTGATTGTTTGTCCAGCATAACATCATCATACACTACTAAATTATTAATGAATCCATCCAGATCATCTACGGATGGCGCTTCATCAATATCAGTAATAAAGTCTATGACTTCACTGTCTTCATGCAACAATTTTGCGTTTTCATTAAAATCTTTAAGTACTTCGTAACATCGCTGATCATCTACAGATGGCGCTATTAAATACAATTTATCCCACTTCAGCCATCTCATTATTAGATTGAGCAATAATTGCGTCTTCCCACTTCCAGATGGGCCTTTTATAATCATTCTGATAGAATTCGGAAGCGCTGGATGGTGCTTTACTGGTTCTTGTTTTCGTGTCGCAGAAAAGTCAATTATATCCATATAATTAATAATATGAGTCTATATTGTGTTCGATGCAGAGCATCAACACCTACTACTGAATTAACGGCAATAACAACAAAAAATAAAAGACGAGCACTTACAGGTAAGTGTGTGAAATGTGGCACCAAGAAATATAAATTTATTTCATCAAAAACAGGTGGGGATATCGCTGCTTCGTTAGGAAAATTACCAGGAACTCCATGGGCTAAATACCCCGGTGAGAAACAGTTACCCGGATATAATTATTGTGGTCCAGGAACTCGACTTGATATCCAACTTGACGAACGAGATCAACCAAAACCAGGAGAGTATCCAGTAAATAAGATTGACCAAGCGTGTCACGTTCATGATGTCGCGTATAAAGTAAGGATTTGCAACAACGACATCTCGCAGATGTGAAATTGATTCACGCGTTAAATTCTATACCTAATAAATCTCTCAGAGAATCTCTCGCTAGCTTTCTAGTAAAAACTGCTATGAAAGGTAAACTAGTGCTAGGGGCTGGCAATTAAATTATATAACTATCATAATGGAATCTGTTTATTATTCCCCGAGAGGATTCTGGAGAGGTAAAGCAGCGATTAGGAAACTCGCCGAAGCAGCAAAAGTTTCACGTGATGTTGCTGCATCATGGTTAGCACGACAGGCAATATGGCAAATCTTCCTAAATCCACCTAAAAGAATTCAGTATGCGCATTTCGATGTTAGCGTTCCTAATGAAGTTCATCAAGCGGATATACTGTTTTTACCACACGATACCATTAAAACACGTAGACGTCAATACACGTATAGATACGCGTTAACTGTCGTTGATGTTGCGAGTAGATATAAAGAAGCGGAGCCATTATCAACAAAGACAACATCTGAAGTTGCATCTGCGTTTGAGCGCATTTATCAACGTGGTGGTCTACGATGGCCTAAATTCGACCATTCAATACGATCATCTACAATCCAGATTCTAGTATCAGTTATAGTTAATCCCTGCGACGAGTGAATTGTTATAGCGTATCCTAACGTCCATGGCGATTTATCCATGTTCAACGCGCTCTCAACAACATCAACAGCAACCAACAGCAACCAACACGATATCATTCAAGACAAGATTCTGTACCCTCGGTGGAACCAAGACACCTGGTATTTCAATTTCAATATTCTGTGGTCGAGTATCTGATGGGCGATAACACAAAGGTACATGTAGATCCGGAAACTTTTCTTTATGTAACGTAAATAATTTCTTTTGCAGTTCATCACGAACTATCTTTCTACTGGCGACTATCAAATCAGCAGGTCTCCATAAAGTCCAAAATTCATTCATAGAAGTTTCTGCAATTACTTTACGCAATATCTCGCATTGTATTTGATCTGGCTGAAGTCTGATTAATCTTTTAAGTTCTTTTAGCGGTTCATCAATAGCTCTATGGTCATCATTTATTTCTTCGTAATAATCTACAAATGTTTTCAACCATTCATGTGGAGACTGTCCAGCAAAGGGTGGTGGTTGACCATGATTGCCACACATAATCACAGCAGTATTCTTTGTCAATAACCATTCAAGAAATGTTTTTAGTGTTTCTAACGACACCGTGCATATCTCGTCCCATATAATATACCTGGGTATATATTTTTCACCCATCCGCGATGGAGTCCATGTATCTCCGCACCATCTAAAGAAACTGATATGTACATGATTTTACTCCTCGTTGCTTTATTTCTCTAGCAAGTTTATGTGTAGGTGTCACAACAATTATATCTGAGTTATTATTCATAAATAAATTAATCGCACGAGTTGTTTTACCTGACCCTCCACACCCATTATGATAAACGGTTTTATGTCTAGATACAGGATCATACACAGATGGTGCAGATGACTTTGCTATTTGATTACTATTTTTGTAATATGTCTCCGCAATTTCAACATCGGCAGATTCAGAATAACTAAGTATATTTTCTTGTTTTATCCTCCATGTCCCCCATTCACCATTACCGAGTTTTAATAAATCTTTATATTTTTTGTGTACATAAAATGAATTCGTAGCAACTCTGACAGCGTAACGAGGAAATCTGTTTATCATCGATAATAGATTTATCGAAACGTACGCTAGCATCGAAGATCTTAAATGAGTAAACTGCGGTGACTCGCCATCAGTATAGCTCACAATGGTACCTAGTTTTGTTTCATCTGATAAATAAGTATTACATCGGATTATAAATGTGTTTTTCTCCATCGTATCAGCGATTATAAAATCGAGTTCAGCATCGTCCATAATCAATCTTGTACACGCTCGTTTATGATCATGTGATCCTCCTTGAGTAAACTTACCGATTATTTTTCTACCAAGATCTTTTGCAAGTTTTTCATCGTGTTTAGCATCAAATACATCAGGTTCTGGCAGCCAAACTTGCTTCTGCACGCGGTATGATATAATCGCTTCAGTTACTCTCAACGATATTAAAAATCCAGCATCAAGTATATATCGCAATAGTACTATCGGAACCCAACGTCGCTCTGAAAAATGTTTTCCGAACCAAATATAAGTAATCGCATGGAGATCTTCTCTAAACTCGAATGATTCTGCGTGAGCAAATCCTGTTAAGTCAAAATCTGGTAAGGATCCGTTTATCGCAACCCTGGTCATGTCATGTGTAGGATGTCCGAATCTCTTAAAGTATTTAGAACATGCTCCATATCCAAGAAAACTCCCAGGATAACACGCTACCATATCAACCGAGATAACGTCATTGTAATCGTATTTGGTGTTCCATAATCCACCGTGCCCATATTCTATACAACTTTTCTTGACATCTTCAAGAAATTCCGATCGTGTCGTTTTCCATGAATTTCTCTCCTGAGCGAAATGAGCAGCTACTGACGGAACAGTAAAACAGTTATTCAATAATTGTCTAACTATGACATCATCAGAGGTATATTCACGCCAAAGGCGTTGAGCAAGATGTTCCATTTCCTCATGGAGAGATTCTGTACGATAAATATCACCATTAGGTCGTACAAATTGATCATAATGATTATATTCCGAACTCTGAAATAACCAAACAGAAACAGGATCGGTTTTACTAATATTCTTGATAATAATCAAAGATATCACCGTCATAAAATTTAACCTTTCTATCTCGTGGAAATATTGTTACTGCAGCAGTCCATGCGTGCGCGTTATGATCAATAATATCTATCGAAGTCCCTCTGGATTCATATTTCGATTTGTACAAAATCTCTCCCGTTAACATCTTTACTGTTCTTGGAAATTTTAATAGCTTTACCAGCTCAGCAACGTCGCTGATAGAAGCTCCGGTATCTGTAACCGACTCTGCCCATGCATTTATTTTTTTACGTCTTAAATCAGTTAAACCATTACCACGTATCGCGTTTGTAAAGTGTTCTGTAACTCGCTCAGTTACGCAATTTATCCTCGTTGATGCTGTCAATAGGTGATGACAATTTCATCGGTTTGAGATCCCTAACATCAGGTTTATTATTCAGCGGAAATATTCCATAGACAACCGCAGTTACAGGGTACGATCGCTCATAATACGGTTTATCTATACCAGTTAGTATTCCTGGTTTAGATTTATTACTCAAGAAGATATTATTTCCTGACTGCACGCGGACAGGATCGCGCTTGTCACGAATAATCCAAATATCTTCTTCCGTATTTACAATAAATTTTATTAAAATAAAATATTTTTGATTATCAAGATGGTTAATGATTACTCTTCCTCGTTTGTCATTCATCGTATTAGAAACATTTTCAACTCTGAATGTTGACCATGCATGAACTGCACCATCGTCACGAAATTCCTTCTTGGCCTCACGGATACGTTTAGTTATATCCGCATTCGTTAAAGCTAGATCTTGCATCGAAATACTAAGTTTATACTCGGGTAGTCTGTCAAGATCGAATCTGGTTGCGTAGGGTTCAATCACGGATAATTCTTCCATATTATAATTAAGGCAAATATATATTTAATTGAATATTAATCTTTTGTATATGATTCAACCAAATCACTGCAACTGGTTAAAAATCGGTTATACGTCTCCGTGTAACAGAACATGCGTGAATGAATACTGTAGTTATCATATGCAATGCGTCAGAAATGGGAGTCTAGGACCAAAACCGTGTATGGTGTGTAGTGCTGGAGTGCGAGGAAGGACTCAACTGTGTGCGCAATGCGGTGGTAAAGAGTACAGAGAGCTGAAACGATATTACGATAAAAAATATAACACTGACTCTCCTATAAAAACCGAAGAAGATTATCTGGCTAGATTTTCAAAAAACAATGATTTAGACAAATAAATATTATATATATAAATGGAACAAAATGAGTTTGTGAAGCACCCAATCATTACTAATTATGAAGCATCTCGAGAAGGTGTGATTAGAAACTGCAGATTGAAAAAACCAGTCAGTAGTATTGATAATACTGGTTATCTTAGATTTACTACTAATGGCAAGAAAAAAAAGATATTTATCTCATATATTTACCTACGAGTGTTATTTTGGACTGATCAAAGATGGGTATGTGGTGGATCACATTAACGGCGATAAACTTGACAATTCACTTAAAAATCTACGAATTACTACACAGAGTCAAAATTGTAAATCCGGAAACACAGGAAGGTGTAAATTATACAGAAAGAGAGCTATTAAATCCGTAAATACAGAGACTGGGGAAGAAATTAGTTTTGAATCAATTAATTCTGCTAGTAAATATTTTGACATAGTACCACAATCGGTACAATACGTGGCAGAAAATATACAGAAATCTTCCTTTTTCAAAAGATTTGCACAAAAAATAAGATTTCAATACGTTTAGTCTACCGTATTTTTAATGTTGCCAAATGATTTAGCGCTCCGTCAAGCATAATGATAAATATCGTAGTTATCCGTTTATACGAGTTAATGTCAAAAGCTATCCTGATTGTCCATACTTGTAAAACATTTCAGTGAATTTGGATCTCAAGTACTGCAAATAAAAATAATTTTATTTAATTTTTTTTATTTTGTTGATTTTGTTTTGAAAATCGCATTTTTTGTTCGAAAATCTCTTTTTTTGCATGAAAAATGACCAAAAATCAGTGAAAATCAAACAGATTTTGACAAATTCTGAGGGTGAAAACCCCAGGAAGGTTAACGGGAATTAGCATTAGATTTTTGATTTATCGATGAAAAACTGTTTTTTTTCCGGATTTTTATCGTAATTCGCTAGCAAAAATCTACACAATACGAGCAAAAGAACTGGAAAAAACCAGTTTTTGATCAACAAATTTAAACCTAATGTTAATTTCCGTTAACCTTCCTGGGTTTTTGACCCAACGAAAACTAGCAAACTCAACGAAAAACATTGCACAACGGGCAATATTGTACTTGTCTATGATACCTACTGAAACATAATGGTTGGTTCTTTGATACAATACTTGTCAATATGAGGTATCCACAATGCGAAACAAAAAAATATCCAAATGAAACATAATAGTTGGTTCTTTGATATAAGATATACTTGTCAATGTGTGTAGGTTGCATTATACTGGGCAGAATATGTTAGTTTTCCCAAGGATTTTGTTTAGCTATTATCACAGTCAATGGTCCATCATTATCGCTGTCATTTTCACTCGTATTTTCACTCGTATTTTCACAATGCTCTCTTAACTGTCTTATACGAAAGCTCATAATCTTTTTCTGTTCGTATTCATGAGATAATTCTAGCTTGATTTTGTCAATAGCGTTTGAGAGAGGCACAAACAGTTTTACCTGATCATCAATGACAGTTGCCAGTGACTTTAACATTCCTTGTTGGATAACTTTCATGAATTTATAATCAGCGGATAGCGTAAATCTGTTCTCGTTCTTTCGTTGTTGTAATGAGTCAAAATCACATAGAATCTTTTCAGCATTAAGATTGTCAGATACATTGATACCGTTATGTTGTAATTTTGTAATCGCAGAAACAATGACATTGATATTTTCAAAATTCATTATATAATAAGTGTATATTTAATATAAACATAAACAAAAATATACAGCGCGGGGTGATATTCGGTCTACCATTCCATAGTTGTATCATATAAACCTAATGAGGTTCCGAATCTTTGTTTAGACATTTACCCCCAAGAGACCCCTAAATATCCGTAAACGAAACTTTAGAGGCTGAGAGGGTTGTCTGTACGTGTTATTTGTTTACCCCCGAAAGAATTCCTAAATATCCGTAACCGAAACTCTAGGAACTCAGAGGGTTGTTTATACACGTGTAGGTCTTATTTTAGTGACCAATCAGATTCTGTTTATTGCCTTACAAGAATTCCTAGATATCCGTAACCGAAACTCTAAGAACTCAAAGGCCGATTGGTCTTTGTGACCTGGAATCTCATTAGGTTTATTTTTAGTTTTGCGATTGTGTCTTTTGGAATGGCCCTTGTGTGGGGTACCCCTTTAGTGAAGTCACAAGGTCACGACCTCATATCACCCCCCGCTGTATATTTTGATGAGATGATATGATGATGATATGATGATGATGATGATGATGAAATGCCGTCTTCACGCCAGCACACCAACCCATAATGATCAACCAATGGGTGATTCACAAAAGTGAATCCACCACGTGTTGACGTAGTGGATTGGTGTACTCTGAAGACGGGGGGGCTGGAGCCCCCAATAGATTATAAATCTTGGCCTAAAATTGCCTCCCGCAGACATATGTCTTTCTCGGGTTTCGAACCATGACCCTCCGGATGAGAGTTTCTACGTGCTATCAATTGAGCTATCGGACCTTGTTATAAATACATACTGAAAAAGTTAGTGTGTGTTTACCAATAGCCTATTTCCTAAAAACTACAATGTTCTTAACAAAAACCACAGTTTTCTGTGTAAAATGGGATTTTATATTTCTAATTTCCAAAAAATATATATAATTCTGCATTAACACTGAGTCTATGCGTAAGCCGTAACAAAGAATATTGATTTAGTCATAGCGGATGTTCTTAAAATAACTTTACGCGGTAATCGGCCACATATACACAGCCGTTATGGAATAATCAATATGCAGCCTTCTAGATAATAGATTTCCATTGCGCACTATGAGAAATCTGTCCGCGGATTTTATGTAAACAAACAATACAGTATTATAGACAAGCACTATACAGCCGGATATTTTTTTTTTGTTATCATAACGCATTGAAAACGCATTATAATTTTACATACAAATTTATATTTAGTTCTTCATTTCTTGTGTCCAGAATGCGATTGCTTTGGTCTGTAAGTTTAAAGTGTATCCTTGATAATAACGGATTATGAACTCGCAGGTACACGGGGTTAATTGGCTCTGATACAATTAACCAATCGGGAGGGGCCAATGGACTAAAACTGTATAATATGTACCCTTGCTGGGCCTGGTTAGACTTAGAAAGATCTACCTGATAGCTACCTTCAATAACATCGCATACCAGATTGACTGCAATAACTGATGTTATGTTTACAATGCCTGGCGATATATGACGTCCGGCACCAAAAGGGTTGTTATTGTGTTTTAGTATGACCGGTGGTGGGGCTATTTTTCTCCATGATTCAATTACTCCCGGATAATATTCTTCAATAAGATCATTTAATGATTTCTTCATTTCAGCGTTATTTAAATCTGGTATAACAAATGTTTGTAAATCTTTTTCTGTTATTTTGTAATGATTAAGAAATACTTGTTTAGATTCTGGATTTGTGTAACGATTTCCATTGAATACTGTCGCAGTGTTTATAATATTTCGATTGACGATGTATAAATCGAATAAGATACCATTTAAGTGCTTTATTGACTCGATTATTTGCTGCTTTACGTTATCGTTGTAATGTTGTGCTAATGAAATAAGTAAATTTCTTAAATCATTAAATATTTTATCGTATTCGGGTTTAGGAGTATCTAAAAAATGCTTAATAAATCCTACATCAACAGTATAGAAACTAATCTTCGTCTTGGTGTCTGTGTTAATAATAAATAATGCTTTATTCAACTTGGGGATCCTTTTACCGTCAAAATCGGTAAAGTAATATCTATCGTCGTTTGGAAATCCAAATCTTGTATTACTCCATGGTTGTTTTCCTCGATATTCTGGATTTTAAATGAATTTTTCTTCACTCGTTTTAAATTCATTTTTAGTTGGCTCTGAAACTCCATTATAAACAGGTGCGACTTCAGGCCATCCTAACACGGATCTAATCGAACTCTGATAAATATCTACGAGGTAATCAGGAGAATTTATTTCAATAACCGCTGATAGTGTTGGTTCGTAAGCAGTAATCGCTATTTTAGATTCTTCCCCCGTGATAGATTTAATTCTGCGTTGGAACTCATCATTAATCTCGTCTATTTGATAACTACCCGTTGTAATTCCAACAACTTGCCAATCAGGTGTTCCATCTGGTTTATTTTTATTCGCAAATACCAGTGAATTATTTACTGGTTGTCCACCAAACGGTTTTGATCTGATATTTGGCCAACTATGATAAACGCGCAGTTGTGCTAGCGCTATTTTCTTTGCTGGAATTGCAGTTGGAAAGTTAACGCTAAATTCAGGATTGGTTGAACTTAATGATATCATAGTAGTTTTTGACGGCGTTGTATTAGCTACGATCTGCTGAAGTAATTCTAACGATGACATTATTGTTATCGTTATTATTTAATTCTCCATTTTTCCGCATTGGTTATTGTCACTAGCGATTATGAATGCTTCATCGTAGGTTTTCATTATCGTTACGAACTCCTCATCAGATATTTTACCATCACTGAGATACAAGGAAAGATACGAGCATAATTTAGTGTAGGCGGCTGTTGCTGTGTGCAATTTCATTATATACTCGTTTAATTTATCATTTGTACACGTAGATATTTTCTTAGCGATAATACTGAAAATACCTGCGCATGTTGTTGCCGTGGAAACTATAATTGTTACAACTGCAGGCGCTGTCATCGTTATTGTTGATAGTAATAATCCAGTTCCAGCAATAACAGCAGAAACCGAGTATACCATTATATCAATAACAACCATACGTCGCCGATATTTTTTACCTTTATCGTGTAATCGTCGATGATATTTTTTAGTTTGGTTTGACACTCACATATTTGAGCGTATCTGTGACGTTGAACGTCGATAAATGACTCTTGATTCATTATACTTATCTAGATAACTAATTGAGGAGTTTCACATACAAATTCCAAACACCACCAGTATAGTGCTCTGGTTAATTTTTTATCAGATGCTTCCAGCAGAAATGTTTCTTCCGCATCTTTATTTATTATAACGAATACAACTCCAGAAAAAGTATCGTTTAAATAACGCCATGGAAATGTAGTAAATATACTGAATTTTGCACTACTAAATACGGACAGTCTGTATACACCAGTGACTTCTTCGGTGTTTTGAGATTATTATCTTGCAGTGTCCATACTCCTAATCCTGATGCTACTATGTATACTACGTTGAAGATCTGTTTGTGAGGAATTTTAATAAGATTCGTTTTTTCTATGATATTAGGAATTCCACTAACAATATCGTTGATTTTCATGTTAATGTCGGTAAGTTTTATGTCAACGACTGGTGGACTTCCAAAAAAGTCATTAATAGATCTGTTTACATTTCTACGAAAATTTAAAAATGTTTGTACATGATTAATATAATCAGCTCTAAATGCAGCAATTCCATCATTGATTGTCGTTAACGAAGTCGTTATTGGAATTTCCTTATCGTCGACGTATTTCTTCGTTGCAGCGTCAAAATCTGTTTCTGGTGTTCTGAGATTATTAATACCATTATTATTCATGTCGAGAAATGCACGCATCATACCACCGCGCACTGACACGTATTTGGATTCTTGATCATCGACGTATTTTTTTGTTGCTGCGTCTGTATCTGCGATTGGATCTCCAAGATATGTAATTTTTCTTCCTGACATAATAATGTCACCGGTAAATACATCACCAGTTTTCTTAACATAGTCGTTAATCGATTTACCGGAATCCTGTATTTTACCTTGATCGGTAAAAGTAACGATATTATTAACAACCGCGTTGGGAATTCGTACAAGTACATCTAGTAGTTGTATGTTACTCGTTTTTAATCGTCCTTGTTTGTCCTGAAAAACGACGACTTCATTTTGATCCACACTTGTGATGTTTAATAAATCATCGATTTCATTTCTGAGCTGATCAAGAGTTGCATATTTAGATAAATCGACCTTCTTCTGATCTTTGCGAGTAGATCTTCCGTAAATATCTACCATTATATTTACTGATATCAGTTTAAGTGTTATGACGTAGTGTAGTGAACGCGTGCACGACTTTATGAGGTGGCGCTGTTGATTTTGATACAGCATCAAGCACAGCGAGGGTTTCACGACCGCATATTGGAGGATCAGTTAATGTTTGTGTTGGTAACGTTGAATACCAGATTGGAGCAGTATTATTGCTACATAATGAAGAAATTCTTTTGGTGGCGCTAATCCATACGAATCGAAATAAATAATTCCACGTGGATCAATTGCATATCCGACCCAGTGCGTGCCTGGGCCAGAATTTTTATGGAGATTAATGATACCGGTTTCAATATTGTGTGGTTTTTTTGGTAGTTGATCGCGCATAAAAACACCTCTGAAATTTTTTATTTTTAATTGCTTAGCAGCATTAAGTAAATCAAAATTGGACATGGGTGATATTAGTAAACTGTCCCGGGAAGGGTTTCCGTACCACGAATACGGGGTTCCTGGTAATCTTAAACCCTTTCCGTACCACGAATACAGGGTTCCTGGTAGTCTTAAACCGCTTCCCTTTTTTTGATTCCTTGTCCGGTTGCTTTCTTTAACGCCATTCCAGCAGCAGTTCCAACAGCACCTAGCGCAGCTGCTTTTGCAACAGCTGGGGCTGCAGCTGCTATTAATGCTGGTATAGCTGCGAGAAGTGGAAATATACCACCCGATTTCGCAACGTCTTTGATGGCACCCGCAGAAAGATTAAGTTTGA
>JAECUM010054283.1:0-17208 GCA_016617855.1 Megalonaias nervosa
CATACTAGCTCAGGCTGACATACTTGTTATGCGACATACTAGCTCCGGTTGACATACTTGTTATGCGACATACTAGCTCAGGTTGATATACTTGTTATGCGACATACTAGATCAGGTTGACATGTTATCCGACATACTAGCTCAGGTTGACATACTTGTTATGCGGCATACTAGCTCAGGCTGACATACTTGTTATGCGACATACTAGCTCCGGTTGACATACTTGTTATGCGACATACTAGCTCAGGTTGATATACTTGTTATGCGACATACTAGATCAGGTTGACATGTTATCCGACATACTAGCTCAGGTTGACATACTTGTTATGCGGCATACTAGCTCAGGCTGACATACTTGTTATGCGACATACTAGCTCCGGTTGACATACTTGTTAGGCGACATACTAGCTCAGGCTGACATACTTGTTATGCGACAAAGTAATGTGACAGTGTAAGATCTACAAATTTTGTAGTGGGGAAGCAAAATACATAAATCTATATCACTTGAGAGATATTTACTGCACATTAAGGACCCACTTGTAATCATTCACGTGCATGCAGTGTTGGTTTCCAGGAAGAAGGTGCACTTGATCATAACTAAACAGGTCTAAACCTACATTCTAATGTGTAGAATGTATAACGTTACCAATATCATCTTGTCGACGCTATTAAAACAGTCTTGTGTGGTCGAAGCATTAGAACTTGTGCAGGAAATTAATTTCAGTCATTATTTTCTACAGCATGATAACACCTTTGAACTTCTTAAAACCCTTATAAAATGATGTGTTAAATAGTACATGTCACCTTAGTTGTATTGCTACTGAGAGAGAGAGAGAGAGAGAGAGAGAGAGAGAGAGAGTCAGTCATTCAATGACAGACATAAATTGTGCTTCAATAATCAGATGGGCACAAAAAAAAAATTGCTTAAGATTACGTACTGTGACAAGTATCATATCATTTTTATGGCTGGTGGAAAGATGAATTATCGTTATAAAAGATGCATATTTTGTCCAAACAGTTACATATAATTTATTCATACACCTGCATGCAAATGTTATGATAGCTACTTGCGCGTTCAATTCATATATATTCCCTATTAGATACATGCCAAGTACAGAAATAACGTTGTAATAAAGATGAGGTGGTTTTTTGATGTTCCTGCTTTGAACGGCACGTTTAACACGTCATTTGCTATATAATGACGGAAAATATTGTGCTAAATGTCCTTCCCAGGGACAGAGATAGGCTGGTTTGAACGGTATAGCGGATCCATATAACCAATAAAATCCTAAAAGTACATTTAACCACCCTCCCCAGAAAAAAATCTTTATAACTATTCTAGAGTGGTTGTCACATTCAAAGATTAACACAACTGACATCAAAATAACAGCAACCTAAATTCGAACCTGGCTTTATCGTGTGGCTGCCAAGTGTTTTACCAAAGTTTAGGTTCAACGGATACATTGGATTACACTATATATTCAAGATGACTTGACGTTCTATTCAACAATCCCTTTGTAGACTAACATTTTGAATATTTATCCTTAAATTTTAAATTCTGTTTTCATAGCTTTGTAGAAAATGAATTAGTGGATATACATCTTCTATGAGTCAGACACAAATTATACTTTATAGTAGATTTGAAAGAAACCATTTTATTCCATGGAAGTAGCGGACAGTGCAGGCCCATTCATTTGAAAATTTAATACTGTTAAAAATTGAAGAAAGATCGAATAAATTAAAATTTCTTAAATGTATTTTGGCTTTGACTTTACTCTATGGATAACAAAAAGCTGTATTTTCGGATGTATGTGTTTGGAGGGGGGGGGGGAATAAACTGCAGCAGAGGAAATGCTGAGGAACTGCAGTTCATGTCTTAATTTATATACACGTAGTAGAGGGACAAAGGCACTAAAGCGCAATAAATGTACTCTGACACAGGAATTTTGCATTTTGTCAATAAAATAGGACAAAAGGTTCTGAGAAAATAAAATAACCCTATCTCTATGTTATACACTTTTGGTGCTGAAAAGGTTATATATGTTATGTTATTTCATGCTGTGTTGTGTATATTTAATTTGATTTCTTTGTTAGTTTTTTTTATTTGTTTGCTTTATGCTATAGTAAAGTGACATTGTATGCATGACTTAACCTTGTTCAAAATAAAGATCATTTTCTGCTTGACCTGAATTACTGAGTTTTTTTAGTATGTAAACAACTAATACATAGCTACGATATTCTCTCTGTGCATGTGCTTAATATTGCAATCATTATTAATAAAATTAACCATGTTTATTTTGGTCTGGGTCAAGATTATTGAAATTCCACCACAAATTACCTGACGTACCTGACATATCCCAGGTTCTGTATTCTAAGTTTAGTAATATATTTCTAATTATAACTAAGATTTTATCTTGTGAATATTATTAACCTTCTAGAAGTTTATTTCCCATTAGGTAATGTTTTATTAAGAATCTGTTAATTGCGACCTGCTGACAGGTGGAAGACTATAAAATCTTGTTATTAGAAAGATTATTGATTCGTGTTTTAAGATCTAGCAGAATCAGTGTGCATTATCGTTTCCTACAGTATTTATTTTGGGCTGGGATTTATTTTTTTATTTCTTCAAATTATTTAATTCAAGTGATTTTTCTCTGGAATTACAGAGTGCTCATTAACAAATAATATTCTTGAAGAGATACATTCACTGGGATGTATAGTAATTTCAAACCTGGAATTATATTACTGCGTTTCAACAAAATATTTTGGCATATCAACACCTCACGAGCTACAACTCACGATACAGGTTATCACAGACACTTCAACCCTTCAGCGTTGGATTTAATTTGGGTTCCCACTAAAGTTTATAAAGAAATCTATTTATTAGGACTTCTGTCTGTAATTTTATGATTATTTAAGATTTGATTCGCAATACAGTAGGTTTTGGTTTAAATTTTCAGTTGGTATTCAAAAGAAATAAATATTTCTTGAATTTCACAAAGCTTGCTGCTTCTCACTCTTTTGTATTACTTACCTTAATATCATAGAGTCATATTAGTCGATACAACATGGGATAGATACGGGTATATCGTATTATCACAAATTGCTGTTGTAGTTTGTTGGTAAATCGTCAGCATCTTCTCATGTCAAACACCAATAGCTTCGAAAATGCAACAATCGATCAGATTTCACTGCTAACTTGTCTAAAAGTAGACAATGTCTGTTTACCTGTGGCATGCGACGGCTCCCATAGCTGCTTTTTACTGCATGACAAATGAACACTTCCTTCTCCAGGGGCAACATGGTTGATTACATGTACATATATTCTTTTCCAATAGATATCAAACTAGTAGTGTTACTCTGTATATTGATGTAAATGGTGTTGAAATTATTTATGCACGTAACATATTCGGTAATTTTAGATACACTATGAGATGCTTACGTGAAGATTCACGTAGTAACCGTCTCGGATGTCATTCGCGATGCTGAACTGAATGAACTAAAACAGTATTGTCATGGTATTATATTTCCATATTCCGAGTACCAAGTATTGTTTTTGTTTGATACGCCGCATTCCTTTTTACTTTCTCTTTCTTACTTGACTAAGCTTGTTTGTTAACCTCTGGTGGCTTCCTAGCATTAATATTACTACCTCTATTTCGTTTACCACGTCGAGGCTAGGACATCGTAGCTAGTGGCTTCCATGCACCCAAATACATCCATATGCGCATTCTGGGAATAAGAAGTAGCCTGTGTCATCAGACATCGCATAAACCCGAACAGCCTTTATTTGGAGGTACAAGCATCCATTGGTGTATCATCAGACATCGCATAAACGCCAAGAAGTCTTTATTTGGAGTTACAAACATCCATTGATGTCTCATCAGACATCGCATAAACGCCAGTCTTTATTTGGAGTTACAAGCATACATTGATGTCTCATCAGACATTGAATAAACGCCAAACAGTCTTTGTTTGGAGTTACAAGCATTCATTGCAAGCACATTAAACACGAGTTATAAATCTTCTTATATCACCCAGATCTACCAGTAGTCATAACAAACAATTCACAATTATTTATGGTTTATATGGTTTTTAATATTTCATTTAAAACAAACAAAAATTGTAAATAAAATGTACCTCTTCTGGCTCAAACTCATGCAGACTTTGCTGAATTTTGGCCCAAAGCCGTTTCTAACTTCATTGGCATCGGACGGGTCGTCAATTTTGGCCCAAAGCCGTTTCTAACTTCATTGGCATCGGACGGGTCGTCAATTTTGGCCCAAAGCCGTTTCTAACTTCATTGGCATCGGACGGGTCGTCAATTTTGCATGCTGATCGTCACCATGCCAACTGCCGCCACCACTGAAACATTCAACTTACTGAATAATGTAAACTATTTTAGTTTCGAACAATGATTTTTTTTTGTTGTTGTTGTTCTCATAATCATTTACCTTCCTAGCTAGTGCTCGTTGATGCATATATATATATATATATATACATATATATAAGTATATATATATATATATATATATATATATATAAGTATATGTGTGCTGTATATATATATATGTGTGTGTGTGTGTGTGTGTGTGTGTGTGTGTGTGTGTGTGTGTTATATCTGGAAATTTTATTATGCCCTTTTACAAGGAATCATTTACTCCAACATATCTCTTCCGCAATGTGGTCGCTCCTGACATGTACCACATGTAACGGAGATAAAATTTAATGCTACAACTTGATAATCACTTCAGATGGACATAAAATCACGTTCTAATCTTTATGAATTTATAGAGCTGTAATTCTAACTTCAAATACCATTTCTTGTTTGTGCCAATAACTTTACTAAAACAGACAGAAAGATTCCAGCGAAGTTGTCTTATATCAGCCCCCAAACGCTAATGAATTTCTTCCATGATGTCTCCAATAAGTCGCAAAAGATAACTTTTTACGTTGCTGAAGAGACTAAATCATGGCCCTCGGTAGCAAAGTTGTAGACCTTAAGGTATTTTTGTCATTCTATTCACTTGTTATTCAAGACAATATGGGTCTAATGGAATTTAATAGTACGTTAGGGGCACTACAAGGTTTTGGGACTTTAATATGGGTCACAAGTTTTCGGTTTAGTATGGGGTTTGTGGTTTTTGAACATGGACCACGTTTGGGGGATTTTTATGTAGTGGAAACCTTCAGGACAACGAGATGGGTCTCAATTTGTGTAGGTAAAAGCATCCTACGCAAACATCGTAGAGCATTTATCTCGTTTTGAGGTACAAGCCTATTCGTTTGCACCAAAGACTTTAATTATTAACAATAAAAAATAATTCTAGCAGACTACAAGCATGGACCTCAGATACTAATGCTACAATACAAATGCTAACAGAATACAACCATGGACCTTAGTTATTAACACTTTGAAGCATTTACTTTGTTAGATTTAACAAAAAGTCCTTTTTCAATCCTTGAAGAATATTTTGAACTAGTAGTTATAATATTACAAATGTGTGTAGATTGTACACTGTGCAATCTGTAGTATATTTAGTAGCAAATTTTGTTGGGGTCAGCGTGACACGTAGACATTAAGTTTGATGTATTGGTTAGGATAACCATAGCTTCGCAACTTGTAATAATGAATACGTTTTGCATGGGGAATTAATTGAGTTTTAATTAGGACTCGCTTGTTTAATAGATAGAGCGGAGAGTGGCACAATGTAAACGTGTGGTCATGCGGTAAAGTGTCCAAAGTGACATAATCTGGAAGAGAATATTTTATGAGATCATGGTCCATTTGAAACATGTGTCATAAAATTATATTTTCTGAAAAACATATTATTCTAACTTCGCTGTGAGTAATAAAGATGTTTTGGGGGTAAAGTAGTTATCCTGGCTGGCTAAGCTAAAGGAGATGTTCCTAGACGGATTTCAAGGTTTTAGAATATTCCCCTCCTAGAAGTCATCAGTCCAAGTTTGTCTGATAAAGCAGAAGTCTTGACTCCTAGAAATATAAGATTTCTCGTTAGATTGCCATAAGGGTCGCATGTCGGAAAGTGAGGGACCCGAAAAGAGAAGAGATCCTACCTCAAAGGAAGGTGCGAATTTCTGACAAAGCACAAGGTTAGTTCCTGTTAGATCAGATATATCATTGATGTAAGTTTGTAATTATTGTTGAATTGATTCATTTTAATTTCGTGCTGAAAATTTTCCATGAATTCAGAAATAACAAGTCTTTTATGATTCATGTTTGCAACATGTCTTGCCATATTTCGTTGATATTAATGAGCTCAGAATTAGAGGCTTTGTATGTAACAGGAATCATGTATTATAATTCATGTATTTCTTCTGAGATGAATCATCTGTCTTAAGTTGTTTGTATCATTTATTTGTAGGATTGATTTTCTTATGTCTGGAAATGTATGTCAGGAAATCGCTAATCAGCAAATCAACGTAGTTTGGGCAAGGAGTGAGGTCCGCTAATTCTTGCAAAGAGGTTGTAAATTCTTCCCAAACAAAACGACAGTGTAGCATTAATATCGTATGTCGAGTTAAAGGTCAGCAGGTAAATGTATGTCCGCAGGAATCATAGAAGGCTAATTATATCGTGGTACTCAGTTAGAAATGCACTAGCCGCTAATAGGACAACGCTTTATGATAATAGGTTGTTTGTGTATTAAATATGAACTATTATTGCTAGTTCTGCTGAATTTCGATAGACGATATCTGACGGAAAGAAATGGGAATATTTGATGATACCAGAAGAATGAAAATTCAGACATGTGTTTAGGTTGGATAAAATATTTTTGTTTGGATGATAAAATGTCAAATAGCTGAATAGTTCAACAGCTGACTGGAGAGTGGGAAAGACAGCGCAGTCTGAGCTAAGAAATGATAACCCCAAGACAGACAGACAGACAGAGAGAAAGACAGAGAAGAAATATAAGGAGACGTCGCAGTGAGCTGGCAGTGGGCTAGAAAAGACCGGAAGCACCAGGTGATGCTGTCTTGTCGGCAATCTGAGTTCGATGCGTCACTTGACCATAAGATAAAATTTGTTATATCAGTAGCAGAACGGCAAATTGAATTTCTCTCATTTGTGTAATTGTATTTCTGGGAAAAAGCGAATCCCTCACATGTCATTTTCGTTAATATAATCGATTATTTTTTTTCATTGTACTTATTGGGGCTTCTGTTATTCTATTCTATATCTTTGCTCAGTCCTCTGTTGTTTCATCCCTTAATTTCATATTTTATGTTATTAATTACTCGATCGGGGCAAAAACACCGTTGTCGATCATCTCCTAGATGACGATAAACAAACACCTTAAAGAGGAAAGGATCTCTTACATCTGTCCCACCACAAACCATCACAAATATTAACATGTGATTGCAAGTTATATTGTCTGGAACGTCATTAGAGTCTAACGTAATGCTTGATAATAGACCAGAGGATTGTCTATTTTAGTCAGAAAAGAATTTATTTACAATAATAAATATTCTGTACAGTCTCCAAACTAACAGATTTATTGAAACGATACCTTGTTACGGCTCCAACCAATTATTCCGTAATTCATGCCACTAATAAATTAAACCATTCGCGAGGTGTTCTTGCCAGGAATTGAAACCTCTCGGTATTATTTACCTGCAAAATTCTTGCACACTATATTGTTGTATTTACTTGCATTTCATACTGAGAGTATTAATAACTTTTATCATTCGGAGCATATACAAAGTAATCCTTGTCTTATGATCTTCAATATTATGTTGATTTTTAATGGTTTCGAAGACATAGATTTGAAACAGAAAATGTATTGCCAATTATTCGCACATTTACACTACTAACCGTGGCTTTTCATGTTGGTTGGTTTTATATAGCACTATTGTTATGATTGTATGGTATTAAACTAAGTAACAAAAAAGCGGACTAACAAGTGTAGTAAAACTGAACAAATAATGTACTTCCCTACAATACAAAGAGAAAACTTTTAAGAAACAGTATTCTGAGTTCAGTCCCAAATAATCCTAACCTTTCTATCACAAGTCCAAACGTATTGAGCGTTCCGAAGGAATTCTTCTGTTGAATGTGCAAAGTCTTAGATGAATTGTTGTGAAAATAGTATTGATGTATCACAATTATATAATTCAGAAGGTCTTTCAATGAATCCACAATAATTTCAAAGAGTGATTTAATCTAAAAGTCAACGAAAACATGAAATGCAATGAAAAATTAAATTAAAGATTCATCTCAATTCAATCAGAACACAACTTAAAAAAACAACCTTACATAAAATTCTAAGACACAATAGGATGACTAGGATGTGGTTCAAACGCTCATTTTCATAACATCCTAAGTTATAAACAAGGTCACTTTTTTTTCTTAAATGTTAGCAAACAAGATGACACACAATAGGTAGAGAAGGGAAAAACTAATGTCCTTAACTGAGATACAATAAACAACTTGCATACAAATGAGTATCACCTTAAAGTATAATCTAAAGTCGTGAACAAAAGTTAGCTATTTTATCTGTTGCTTACAATGACCCTTACGTTCTGCAATCAAGGATATAAGGATACAAATACATAATATAGAGAGAATTAGCAAAGCTATAAATGCCGCTAAAATAAATTGAGCTAAGTTGTTTTATCAAGACAATGGAGCAAAATTCTTTTCCCAAGAACACACTGAGTCAAAAGACTTGGGTTAACGTAGTTTTCAAACTAGAGAAAATTGGACTACGAATCCAAATTAAAACTTTATCAAGAGATAACACCGTCGAGAATAGGGTGGTACAACACGTGTCAGTGGTTGACATATGGAATAGACAATCCTGGTTGTAAAATTGGAGCTAAATGCCCTCTAAACGCCTGCCGTTATTTAATCTATTGATATACTTAGTACGACATATTGCCCTCTCCATAAGAAACAGTCTGCACCGGTTACGGAATGATAAGAACCATTCTTTACTCATTAACACGAAAGAGGTAAAGCCACACAGGATCTCATCAATCAAGCATTACAAACTGTGTAATCCCTTTTATGCGTGTATGAGTTCGTGATTTATGCATGTACGTCATATCCTCGTGATTCTCAACATTTTCCTTGTGTTATTATTAACACAGAAATAATCGAGTAATGAATGAAATGAGTAGAAGTAATAAAACTAGTAACACCATAGCATTAAAATCACAATAAATAAAGTGGTAGGAATAGTAGTCGCATTTATAGTACGGAAATAGGAGTAGCAGTACTGCAATAGTAGAGTACAGTAGTAGTAGCAGTACTGTAATAGTAGAGTACAGTAGTAGTAGCAGTACTGTAATAGTAGAGTACAGTAGCAGCAGCAGTACAGTAATAGTAGAGTATAGTAGTAGTAGCAGTACTGTAATAGTAGAGTACAGTAGTAGCATCAGTACAGTAATAGTAAAGTATAGTAGTAGTAGCAAGTACAGTAATAGTAGCAGAACATATGGAGTAGCTTTACAGAGGTATCAGTACAGTAGAGTAGGAGAAATAATAGTTGCTATAGATGAAGCCCCATTAATAGATGCCATAGTAGTCGTAGCAGTAGTAGTAATGGTAATCCTTTATGTATCATTATTTATTAGCTGTGGTAGTAACAGCAGTAGCATTAGTAACAATAGGATTATGATGATGTGGAGGAATCCCGTTATCGGTATGAGTCCTGTGTTGTAGGGATAATTGATGTGGAGGAATCCCATTATCGGTATGAGTCCTGTGTTGTACGGATAATTGATGTGGAGTAATGCCTTTAGCGGTAGGAGGAAGGTAGTGTAGGGCCAATTGATGTGGAGAAATCCTATTATCGGTTGGAGGACGTTGTTTTAGGGGAATTATTCTGAATTAATTCTTTCCATTTTTCTTAATCTTTCACATTGTCACAATGATTAAGAGTTAACATTTCAAGAACTTTGCTGATTCTGTAGTCCAAATATTAGAAATAGAATCCATGATTAGAGAACACCTACGCGTAACTGAGTCTAGCTGTGGACTGTACAGAGAAACAATTACAGTACTAAGCATAAACGTTAGGTGTTGAAACTGTTGGTGATAGTAGAGATCAGAGAGCTGATTCAGTAGCTCTAATTAACAATAGTATATAGTTTTAAACCAAACAGATTTTATACTTAAAATTTGATAGTCTTTGTCAGGACTCTACACCTAATGTACATTTATTACACATTTATATTTTGATGCAGATGTTGAAAGTGTTTGTGTGCTCAGAGATTTAGTAATCATCTTAACAAATAAACTTCTACATAAATCAAATATGATATAATGATCTCATCCGCTAGCTTGGTCTGTTTAGAAGGCAGCAGTGATCATCTGGGACATGAATGAATATCACTATTTGCAGGTGGAGCAGTACGGCATCGGCTACGACGCCGTGACAGCTACTTACATCGTCGCAGACTTTATAGACTTTGGAGAACCCAAGGACCTAGTGAGATGTCAGTTCGTGTCAGCAGACCACCTCAAGAACGTCTTCATCATAGTCTGACCACGAAATATCCCATATAAGAGCTAAATGGATTAAATCAACTGCCTGATGGCATCAGCTTTGACATTGGATTCCCAATTCAATTAAATCAACTAAACGAACAAATACGATCCATTCAACCACCGTTCTAAACCGAATGCTCAGCTATTACCTAATTTCGAGTACAAATAATAATGGGTAACACCAACCGGGATAGATTTATTGTTATTTCGGTAAAGTTATGGACACTATGTGCCCTAAATTCAATATAACACAGAGTAGGAAACGTAGTGAGAATTTGAGGTATAGTACATATGTTGCAACTCACAGAGGTCCTTCTGACATTTGAAGTCTCCAGCCGGACTTCGGTTCAGAAAGGCAAAGTTAGAAGCATGATGATCATGCATCAAAAGGTTAAATGGGCACTTTCCATATGATGAATCATTAGACAGTGTGTGGAGAACACAGGTAATAAAACAATTCCCGAAGTGCGTGTTCCCATGCAGCAAGGGTATAAACTCATCGAGTGGTGACTCCTATTTCCCACTCGATGAATAATTAAAAGCTAGGTGTATACCTACATAGCCAATCGCAAAGAGACAGATGGTCCTAAACGACTGAAATTCTTATTGATTATCAAGGTCGAATTTGAATTTGAATTCGCTTAATTGAAAGGTGACCAAAATATGTAGCCTAAAGGTTTTTTGTTTGCTTCCCCTGCTAAATTTCCCCATTTAGCTGCAACGCCACCACGATCGACAGTACAACTGGATAGAAAGATAGAAAAACAGACGGACAGTATAATAGCTAGCGTGAGAGAGCATTGGTGGGTATGGATTACTTAGATTACTAGAACTCCCCTGTCTTTTCCAGCAAAGTCAGTACGTCAGCATTGAGTTAGATTGACTAGTCTACTTTGAGTCAGTAACACTTAACTACACTTAACTGAACGCCAAGCGAAGCAGCTGTTAGTACCATTTTGTAAGTCTTTTGTATGACTCGGCCGGGGATCGAACCCACGACCTCCCGCATCCGAGGCGGACGCTGTAACTACTAGGCCACCGGAGCGGTCAGAGAGAGAGAGAGAGAGAGAGAGAGAGAGAGAATAAAAATATAAACATCATTCATTAGTATTAACTATTATCAGTTAAATTTAAAGCTTTTAAGTTAGAAAAAAAGTGTGTATTTAATTCTGCCAGATCTTCTTTCGCGCTCCGGTGTAATGGGGGGGGGGCGGGTTGGGTTTTCATTCCTCTATGAGTTTGGGTATTTAAAAAATAACTGAAGGATACAACTGATACATGTTTTTGTTATATTTGATATCGCGGTCTGATTTGTTAGAACTATTCACATCATATATTTGAGATTGTTCTCCGATCAGTTAGTTTTCACACCATATATCTGATAACGTTGTCCGATTTGTTAGAAGTTCCCACACCATATATATCATATCGTTGTTTAATTTCTACATATATATATTTTATATCGTTGTCTGATCGTTTAGAAGTTGTCTGATTTATTAAATGTTTTCACACAAGATGTTAGATATTGTTCGGATTCATTAGAAATATTCACACCATCAGTCAGATAAATATGGATAAAAATTGACAGGATCTAGGGTCATAAAAACAAAGTCGGCTGTGGTGTACATTTGATGAGACGGATTTGTTTTCTATTATATTTATTTTTGAACTTGAAGAATGAGATAGATTTGTATCCATTGTGCATGAACAAAATTTTCTCCATATTGCCATAAGAATGTAATTCACTGCGAAAATATATAGACTGGGGGGAAAAACTAATATAATGGCTGGATCATTAGTTATGTCACCCGAATGTTGAATACATGTACGTGCACTGTTGCTACTGGATCTTGAAAAGTTGAACAATTACATGGTTTTGTTGAAGTTGGAGCATTAATTTTTATTGAAATTTGTATTGTTGAAACTGGATATTAAATATCATTGAAATGAGTATTGTTGAAAGTTAAACATTACAATATTAATTAAACTGAGTATTAATTAAACTGAGTATTAACTATTAATCCTCTTCTTTGTAATGCTTGTATCGACCCACTGAAATTTTACACGATCATCAAATTTAAAGTGCAGTACGGATTCCGTTGTTTTCACGTGACGTCACAAAACGTGTGTACTTCCATATCCGCCATTTTGAGTCTCAAACCGATACTTAACAACATTGTTCTTCCCACGTAATTATCAAGGCAAGTCTCATTTTGTGCATAAGGATATAATAATACATCACATTCTGTTGTGCATGTCAACCGCACAAGACCAAATGTTTGAATTTCCCCTTTCTTCTTCAAGTAAAACACTGACATTTCAACCATCTTTGTTATTCTTTCACAGACAAATAGATCAATCAATAAACAGACGCATAAACAAATGGAAACGCAAACAAATAGAAACATGTAATGATTTTCAATTTACATGGGCTGAAATCAATCATTTAGCTATAGTTCAAGTTAAAAAGACTAATCGTTAATATATAATTTCATATTTCTAAAAGTATTTCACAAATAATCGGTTTTGACGTTCTGTACAAAGTCATGCTCCGTTAGGCAAATGTTTCGTTTTAATACACTGAAGATGAAACTTCTTTGAACGGTTATCGCTTACATTCAATATCATCCTACGTCCATCATCTCCACCACAAATACAATATTTGACCGTACTTACTAAAACTGGTTTGTCAGCTGTCTTTGGCACTAGCACATGTTTTCGTGAAAAGTATTTGTTCATTAAAGTGCTGGCATAATACACATGCTACGAACTTTTATTTCCGTTAACTGTTATTGTATCCGGAAGATAACTGTCCGGAAATACTCTTTCAAGATGACAACATTAGGGATATCATACAAAATGTTTTTAAAAAAGACAATATTGTCTGTTTATATAACAAAAATAACTGCAGTTATATTTGATAGCAATATGCTCGATTACGGTTCAATTTCACTTTTCTGTCTTTCGATATAAGACAGGGAACTTACAGTTTTATTTTTATTTTCGTGCTATAGGGGCACATAATTTCAAGTATAATCTATGTATCATTTCGATTAAGTAAACATCCTTATCGATAATTAAATCAGATTTTTATCTTGAATATACATGATAACTCGTGTTGATAAAGGTTTGTTAGAGACTCAAAATGGCGGCGCAAGGTACGCGCACTTTGCATTGTGGGTATTTGCGTACACAATCGTGACGTCTGTGAAAACAACCCATACTAAAGGACTTTACAAGGGAAATAACTGTGTCAATACTATGTGCTTGTTGCAAGACTTACTTACCTTTAATTAATACTATTGTCTCCCGGGTGTAGTCCATCATTAACCAAAATATCATGTCAAATGACGCGTTACTGCTTTGATCAGTGTTGATCTAGTTTGCGAAATTTCATTATCTTTCATTTCAGTTTTACGCCAACTTATAAAACTTCAAATTCCCACTTAAACTTGGCAATATACCGTGTTTGTACATTTGTATGTATGTATGTATGCATCCATGCATGCATGCATGCATGTATGTATGTATGTATGTATGTATGTATGTATGTATGCAAGAAAAATAGATACCTAAAGATTTGAACAGGTGGTCGGTAGGTAGGTTTTTGACTCTGACAAGTTTTTAGACTCATTCATAATGATTTAAAGGAAAGAATGTTTTTATATAAAAGCATTACAGTGATGACATCAGATATTATCATGGTACTGTATACAATTCAGTATTATCACCAACATAATATGTTTTAATTTTATTTGTTTTGAATCGTGTGTTTAAAAAACATATCAGATTGAATATCTCAAATTTCTGTTTGATATTTATTTAGCAGTCAATATTTTGAACCACCACCAAATTTTATATGGGATTCCACATTCCCCCTCCCACCCGATCATTTTTTTTTTCTATTTCTATTGAATTTGTTAGTAACTTGCTCGACATTTTTTTATTGTTTAATCTATGAATGCACGAATGAAATAATGTACTACTTTATTAGCGAATACATGAATTTTAGGCAGTCTATTTCTTGAACTTCCTGTGTACATACAGAAAACAGAAGTAATATTGCCCTTACTTTTACATTGAATGTTGACGAAATGGTGAAAATCATCAAATGTAAAATAATATAATCTCTGACGTCATACAGACTGATTTAGATAACATCAATGTACGTTTTGGCAATTCAACTTTTATGCTGGCTTTTAGGGTGGGTGTATTTTTTTAAGTATATAATATTGTCATATGCTGTATAAGAAATGGTGTCTATTGTAGGAAATCGCTCTTGGTTTCAAAATAAAACTTCTCCATTTAGCATTTATGAAGAATATGTTCAATCTATCTTTATATTCATTCTAACAAAAATAATTCCACTAAGAGTTCTGAATACAATTATTAACTATATATACAGTTTCTTATGGAAAGTTAAATTTCCACAAGCAGCATATATAACTTAAGTAAAACATCAGTTATCTCGACCCATCACAGGAAATTGATTTCGTCCAGGTAATCGGTCTTCCTGATGATCAATTTTGTTGAAAAGTAAAATTAACAGAAGTATTAAAGTAAATGGGCCCAGTAATCATATATTTGACTGTATGTGTTTCTTTAACTAACACATCTTAACATTTGGTAGACTCTGTGTGTGTATGCAGTGCCGGATTTAGGACAAATGAGGCCCTGTGCTAGCTAAGTTATGAGGCCCCTTACTTGGGCCCTAAACGAGGTAGGCCCGGTAGGCCTACACAGATAGTCAGGCATATATACTCAGGAAATTTAGGAGTAGTTAAAATAGCCACAGACTTTTGAAAAATTCATCGTAAATTTTTTTTTTTTTTTTTTTGCCAAGAAGATGGGCCCCCTGGCCAACAGGGGCCCTGTGCTTAAGCACACCTAAGTACAACGGTAAATCCGGCCCTGTGTGTATGTTTATGAACAGAAAATACAAAAACAATAGAACTGCTTTTTAGGCATTTTAACAAGTACTAAAATTCATGATAAAAATTTACGTTTGCGCTTCATATCTATCAGAGACGAACTCAGTCTATCCATGATGGAATGATAACATGAATTGTCATTGTATATTTACTCTTGTAACGCAAGTTTCAAAGCTTTTATTAAGGAATCTAGAATGATAACAATTATAGCTACACGCGTGGCTAACTTTTATCAGTTGTCAAATCACCCCATTGATCGTTAATTGACAGTTAATTACGTACAATTTTCTGCCTTTCCGATTTGGTATTATTTTCCAAGTGACATATTTTTATTTAGGTTTGGAATGTAATAAATTTCCTTCCGTTGCGTATGACACATAAGTTTACATTCATTTTCTCCACTTTGAGGTCTAGTATTTATATCGATGCATAAATAAATAGGTCTTCACACACGAATTTCATGTTGCTAAGTACAGGACACTCTGTAGTTCATGTTCTTAAATATCCACAACAAAATAACTGCTGAAGTCTTATTAAAATTTTTTTTAAACACAATATCTTACAATAAAGCAGTGAAGATTTGTTCCAGACATATAGCCGTTAAATGTGGGCTTTCTTGGTTACAAGGTTCCTCTCTTTACTCCTGCAAGTTGAACTTAAATGTCGTACACTCTTTTTCTCCTTCTTCGCCTTTCTCCTCCTACACCTTATTTGTTTTGTTGTTGTTGTTTTTTTTTTGGGGGGGGGGTGTTTTTCTGTGTTATATCTACAATTAATACTCATACAGGGACTCAAGTGGCGGAGTGGCCTAAAGTACTCAACTTTAACGATCACTGACATCTCACCTGTCCGCCTGTCCGCGTGGGTTCGAGTATAGGCTTCGGCCAATGTGGGTATTTGAGAAAGCTTGCCAATAACTTTCCATGGGTCAGTGGTTCTTATCGGAGTTTTCAAGAATCTTCCTCAACCAGTTATAATGGCCGCCATGTATAGTATATTGTGTCCTGAATAATGGAGCTAAACCCAAAACAACAATACTCATATAAATATTATTTCCGTTCTTTCATATCTGAATTGCTTTTCAAGTGACACCCTACCTGCTACCCTGACCAAGAATTAATGGCCGCGTAACTCTCTCGACTCACTTTGCACCTAGTCGTCTACTAGGCTCATACATAGTCGTCTACTAGACTCACACCTAGTCGTCTACTAGTCTCATACCTAGTCGTCTACTAGGCTTATACCTAGTCGTCTACTAGACTCACACTAAGTCGTCTACTAGTCTCACACCTAGTCGTCTACTAGTCTCATACCTAGTCGTCTACTAGACTCACACCTAGTCGTCTACTAGTCTCATACCTAGTCGTCTACTAGGCTTATACCTAGTCGTCTACTAGACTCACACTAAGTCGTCTACTAGTCTCACACCTAGTCGTCTATTAGGCTTACTCTTAGTCGTCTATTAGGCTTACTCTTAGTCGTCTATTAGGCTTACTCCTAGTCGTCTATTAGGTTTATACCTAGTCGTTTACTAGGGTCATTCCAGGTCGTCAACTAGGCTTATCTACATGCGGATATTAACATGCCTACGAACTTTCATGACTGGGGTCAAATAGTTAACTGCACTAATTCCAGCCCTTTTGTAACTACCCTGCTCAAGCACTTTAAATTGTGCAGCTCTCTCTCTCTCTCTCTCTCTCTCTCTCTCTCTCACACACACACACACACACACACACACACACACACACACACACGATTATA
>JAECUM010054284.1:0-25840 GCA_016617855.1 Megalonaias nervosa
GCACCCAACATTCAGATGGATTTTAAAATGTCTACATGATTTTCTATTCATGTGCATCAGATGTACTTGCGCTAAAACAGTATGTACTAGTATTATATGTCCTTTAATTTGATTACATATAAGTGCATTAGAAAATGAATAACAATGACAAAGACAGGTATTTCATCGCATTTGTCTTCTTGCACCTCGTGATCAAATAAAATATGCCTTGATATGAGAGAGAGGTTTCAGGACAATTATGATCATACTCCTGTCCAAAGGCAAAGGTACATTCCATTATCAGTTGATACCACTGTGTCAACAATTCCTTCTACTTTTGATTATGATATCCATTGTCTCAAGAGCAAAACAGCTTTGCAGTGCTATTTACTTGCAAATTAAATATACTAATGCTTCAGTCAAATCATTCAGTTAAAACCTTTTTGAGGTCAATGTTCGGCAGACCAGATCAAATTTGGAAATTAGACTACCCATAGGGTATTATGAATACAGTACCATGTAATGCCAAGAGCAGCAGGCAGGGTGAACCCTACAAATTGGTTTCGAGCAAGTTTTTCATAAAATAAAGGTTCCTACAGAGGCTGAAAAATAAGGTCAATAACGCTAAACCGAACCTCCTAACTTTTATTATTACCGTATAGTTTGAAAAACGGATAATAAATCGTTCGGTTTAGCTCATTTTTGTTATTTTATTTTTGACTTTTTTATTTTTTATGTTATAATGCGTTTAGTTTACTCGCCGGGTCACTCAATTTTTGTCGTTCACCCTGCCTGCTGCTGTAATTAAATAGTCAGTATAAATATTATTAATATGGTTGTCATCGGAGAACCTCATTCAGCTAGATTAGCACGAGAACGACTAGAAGCAATTAGAAAATATTTACCTGTTCGTGATGCTGTCAAGCAACAATTACAAGAACGACAAGAATCTCATGTTGAATTTGAAGAGGATACAAAACAATTATTTAAACCGATTGTCGAACCAACAAAGAAAATTGTTACAGCAACTGAGGCAACACAAAGAGCTCTTGAAACATTACCTGCTGATATTGCCGGTCGTATTCAAGCTGCTCAACCTGGGGCTCAACCACAACCACAACCACAACCACAACCACAACCACGACAACCAAAAATCAGAACTAAGATAATAGATAAATTTACACCTGAAGGTATTGCTGGTATCAATGACAGAGACCAATTATTTGATATTGCCGCATTTGGATATTATGAAAGACAAAAATATGTAAAACCAGAACATGTTAAATCTCTGAACTCTGCCAATTGGATTAACGATATATATCGCATATATACTGGTATTCCAGAAATTAGATCTAATGAAGATATTAAAAATTTTAATAAATTTAATAGGGATGTACATGACTATATAAAAGAAAAATATAAACAATTGTCACAATCTCCAAAACCACAAAAACAACCACAATTTAATTTACCACGATCACCAGTGCTACCACCACTACCACAACAAATATCACCACCACAACAATTACCACAAATATTACCACCACTATCACAACAATTGATACAATCTCCAAAATCACAAACACCAATCAAAAAGGAAGATGAGGAAGAAGAATATTGGCCGTCAGATACCTCTTCTGGTAACGTAAGTGGAAGTGGATTTACTACTCATGGAAGTGATCTTATTCTATGTCCAAATAACGTTATCTCTGACGTTGAACGACTAGAAATCCTCATCGGGGGAAAACGAGCTGGTAATAATTCTCCAGAAATAATTAATGAGGCGGCTGATATTTGCAGACGGTTATTTACTGGCGGTATCATGGACGTTGATGTTTATCAGTCTCTTATTAATGAAATTGCCGATGACTACTACAGCGACTAAGTACGTAATTAAATACAATTACTATAATAAAATGATCGTATATAGTACTCAACGTGGACCAACTATGGTCAGGGTAATAAACTCACGACTACCAGTATACAAAACAACCTACGGAGATGGACTAGGTGATGTTGTTCAGGGTCTATTTAGAAGGATAGCCCCAAAAACAATACCGATCGCAAAGCAACTAGGAATGAAAGCTATTGATGTTGTTCGTGAAAAAGGTATTGGTGCTATGGGTAATGTTGCTAGTAAAGCATTTTCAGCGATCAAAGATAGACTAACACGATTAATACGACGAAAACCTCAACCAGTAAAATTACCTAGTACTGAAGTAATGCCTGCAAATGTCAGTAAAATAATAAATCAAGTTGCTAATCAAAAACTAGCAGAGTTGGCTGATGTACCAATGTCAGAAAAAGAAAAAAATATAACCGCTAGTCTGATAGCAGGAAGTGGTCTTCGTTTTAGACGATAATAATTATAATAAAGATGTTCAAGCGCATATCTGATCCAGCATTTGACATGGACGCACCAGTACTTAAAGATGAGTCTATGCGTGATTATCAATATTATTCTTATGACGCTCGAATTCCAGATCAGCGTGGACGAATTGAACTGCAAGTTCAGGATACAAGTAGATATTTCCTACCCGATGAGGCGGTTATTGAGTTTGAAGGTGAAATTTTAAAAATGGATAATACTACATATGGAGCTAATGATATATTTAGTTTTGTTAATGATGGTATTATGGCGTTATTTGACAGCGCTACGTATATGATTGACGGAAAAAATATTGAATCAATCCAGAAAGATGTTGATGTTGCAACAACAATATTGGGTCTTGCTAGATACAGCGACGATTATTCAAGATCAGCTGGTCCATCAATGATGTTTGCAAAGGATACAACTGATTACCCTAACAACATACAATATAATATAAGACGACCTAGAAACAACGCCAACACCAATGACGCTGATGTGTGGCCGGTGGTTCATGGTGTTAATCCAGAATTTAATTTAGGGTTTACAGTACGTCGATCAATGTTGAAAGGTAATAGGAGATTTTCATGTGTAATTCCACTTTCACACATATTTGGATTTTGCAGAAATGTCAGAAAAGTTATTTTCGGAGCTAAACATACTGTTGTACTCGTACGAAAGGCTACGGACGATGATGCAATATGGCACCCCGCTGGTGTTGATCCTGCTGCAACTGCTGCACTTCATGGTAAAGTAGTATTAACCAAGCTTTCATTATGGATGCCGGTGATGACTCCATCAATATCTGAAGAAGATCGGTTACTTGCTTTTATGAATCAAGGTGGTAAATCAGCGTTATCATGGTTGACAATGACCACAGATGCTGTTCAGAGTAATATTGATGGTTTATTTACGTGGCAGATAGCATCACAACAAGGTGTTTCTGCACCACGGCATATTTTTATTGCATTACAGAATATGCACGAGTAAATAATCAACTACGTAGTATTATGATATTTGATAATCTTGGTGTTTCCGAGGTTTCGTTAAGGATAAATGGGCATCAAGAACCATCTGAAGATATTTTATTGAATTTTGATCAAAATCATGTAGCACGTGTATATCATCGTCTAATGACGTTCATGGGTCGTGATCAAAATATTGATACTGGTTTACAAATATCACAATTGGATTTTACAACCTTATATCCAATTTATTACTTTTCGCTCGAACATTTGGATTTATACAGACAGTCAGTAGTTGATATACACTTTCGAGCTCGCGTGCTGAAGCCAGTAGGAGCAGTAGGACCACCATTAGTAGAAGGTATTGACAATTACAGAGCAATTGCTGTCATACTCAGCGATAAATCGATGTTACTTGAAGGTGCTGGTGGACGAATGAGAGTCGTTGATGCGCCAGTAGAAAACATGTAATTAGATCGTTTATGAATATTATAATGTCGTATAATCACGTTAATGTTAGTCTGACTCCTGGTCAGATTAAAAGGATACAATCAGCATAAAAAAATAACTGTGGATTAAAAATATCGCTAAAGAAAGATCAGATGAGCGGTTCAAATAAATTATCTCTTACAGAACGTCAGTTTAAAAACTTCAATGAAGCCAAAAAATCAAATAAAGGTATAAAACTTAATCTTTCTGCGGGTGCCATTAAAGATATTATTAAGACGGGTGGTATATTTCCACTTCTTGCAGCAATACCAGCATTAATAGCCGCTGCAGCCCCAGCTGTTGCAAAAGCAGCTGCATTAGGCGCTGTTGGAACCGCTGCTGGAATGGCATTAAAGAAAGCAACAGGAAAGGGAATCAAAAAAAAGGGAAGGGGTCTAAGATTACCAGGGACTCCACATTCATGGTACGGAAAAGGCCTAAGATTACCGGGAACAGTTTACTAATATCTCCTATGTCCAATTTTGATTTACTAGATGCTGCTAAAAAATTAAAAATAAAAAACTTCAGAGGTATTTTCATGCGTGATCAATTACCAAAACAACCAAACAATATTGAAACCGGTATTATTAATCTCGATAAAAATTCTGGTCCAGGCACGCATTGGGTCGCTTATGCAATTGATCCACGTGGAATTATTTATTTTGATTCATATGGACTAGCTCCACCAAAAGAATTCTTAAAGTATATTAGCGGCTATCAAAGTACTCCAATATGGTATTCAACGTTACCAACACAAACATTAACTGATCCACCAATATGTGGTCGAGAAGTACTTAACGTACTTGATGCTATATCAAAATCAACAAAACCACCCCACAAAGTTGTACATGAATATACTACGACGTCACATTTAAACAGACATTAGTAAATATAATGGTAGATATTTATGGAAGATCTTCTCGTGGTAAAGGTCATCAGCAAGTTGATTTATCTAAATACGCAACTCTCGATCAGCTCAGAAATGAGATTGATGATTTATTAAACATAACCAGTGTGGATCAAAACGAAGTAGTTGTTTTTCAGGATAAAGAAGGACGATTAAAAACTAGTAATATACAACTGCCAGATGTACTTATACGAGTTCCTAATGCGGTTGTTAATAATATAGTTACTTTTACTGATCAGGGTAAAATACAAGATTCCGGTACGTCAGTCAGTGATTATATTAAGAAAGCTGGTGATTCATTTACAGGTTCAATTATTATGAATCAAAATAAAATTATAGACCTTGGAAACCCAACCGCAGATACAGACGCCGCAACAAGGAAATATGTCGATGATCAAGAATCTAAGTACGTATTGGCCAACGGCGGTATAATGCGTGCATTTCTCAACATGAATAATAATGGCATTAATAATCTTAGGACACCGGAATATGATTTTGATGCTACAACGAAGAAATATGTAGACGATAGCAACATTCCTATTTCAACTTCGTTAAAAACAATCGGTGATGAAATGACTACACTTAGTGCTACTTTTTCCAAACATGTAGAAACGTTCTTAAATTTTCGTAGAAATGTAAACAAACCCATTAAAGAATTTTTTGGGGAACAACCAACCGTTGAAATAAAACTAGCCGACATTAACACGAAACTCAATGATATTGTCAGTGGAATACCTAATATTGTTCAAAAAACTAATCTGATTAAAATTCCACACGGACAAATTAAAAATATCGTATATACAGTAGCATCAGGATCATCAACATGGACACCACAAAATAACACACTCGAACATACCGCAGAAGTAACTGGGTTATACAGGTTATCTATATACGATTCGGAAATTAATGCTGCCACTTCATTATCACCGAATGAATATCGTAATCCTCTATTGGTGATGCTAACCAAGAACATCAAAGAAATCTTTACGCTGATATCAACGGAAATACCTCCGAGACGTTACTGGTGGTGCCTAGAATTCGTAGCTGAAACTTAATTAAATGACGTTGTTAGTATAATGGATCAACCTCAGTCTCGCATCGACGTTCAACGTTACAGATGCAATCAAGTATGTGAGCGTCTGACTAAACTAAATAATTTTATCGACTATTATAACACGAAAATAAAAAAATACAAAAGACGTATAGTTGTTATTGATGTAGTTGTTTACTCGGTTTCTGCTGTTATTGCTGGAACAGGATTATTATTATCAATGTTGACGATGACAGCACCTACTGTTATAACCATTATTGTTTCAGCATCAACGACTATTGCTGGAGTTCTCGGTATTATAACCAAAAAGATAGATACCTGTACAAATGCTAAATTGCACGATTATATGATTAAATTACATACAGTTGCAGATGCATGTTCTAAATTATCTTTGTATATTTCTTCGTGTGTCAGTGATGGTGAAATATCTGATACTGAATTCGCGATGATGATGAAAACCTATGATGACGCTTTTAAGGTGATCGCTAATGATTTTAACGAATTAAATAACAACAATAATAATAATGACAGACAGGGAGTTACTTCAGCAGATCGTTACTAATACAACTCCGTCAAAAACTACTATGATATCGTTAAGTTCGACCAATCCTGAGTTTAGTGTCAATTTTCCAACCGCAATTCCTGCAAAAGAAATAGCATTAGCACAATTGCGAGTTTATTATAGCTGGCCCAATATTAGATCAAAACCATTTGGTGGACTACAGCCAAATAATTCATTAGTATTTGCTAATAAAAATAAACCAGATGGAACTCCTGATTGGCAAGTAGTTAGTATTCCAACGGGTAGTTATCAAATAGAACAGATTAATGATGAGTTCCAACGCAGAATTAAATCTATTACAGGAAAAGAATCAAAAATAGCAATTACTGTCTACGAACCGACACTATCTGCGGTTATTGAAATAAATTCCCCTGATTACTCTGTAGATATTTATCAAAGTTCGATTAGATCAGTGTTAGGATGGCCTGATGTTCCACCTGTTTATAATGGAGTTTCAGAACCAAAAATAGAAGAATTTAAAATGAGTGAAGAAAAATTCATTAAAGATCCAGAATATCGAGGAAAACAACCATGGAGTAATACAAGATTTGGATTTCCAAACGAAGATAGATATTACTTTACCGATTTTGACGGTAAAAGAATCCCCAAGCTGAATAAAGCATTATTTATTGTTAACACAGACACCAGGACGAAGATTAGTTACTATACTGTTGATGTAAGATTTATTAAACATTTTTTAGATACTCTTAAACCTGAATACGATAAAACGTTTAATGATTTAAGAAATCTACCTATTTCATTATCACAACATTATAATGAAAGTGTAAAACAGCAAATAATAGAGTCAATAAAACATTTAAATGGTATCTTGTTCGATTTATACATCGTCAATCGAAGTATTATAAACACCGCGACTAAACTCGATGGAAATCGTTACACAAATCCAGAATCTAAACAAGTATTTCTTGATCATTATAAAATAACAGAAAAAGATTTACAAACATTTGTTATATCAGATTTAAATAACGCTGAAATGAAGAAATCATTAAATGATCTTATTGAAGAACACTTTAAAAGAATATATGATTCATGGAAAAAAATAGCCCCACCACCGGTTATACTAAAACATAATAACAATCCCTTTGGTGCCGGACGCCATATCTCACCTGGTATTGTAAATATAACAACAATTGCAGTCAATCTGGTATGTGACGTAATTGATGACAGTTATCAGGTAGATCTTTCAAAATCTAACCAGGCTCAACAGGGGTATATACTATATTCATTTAGCCCTAAAGATCCACCAGGGTGGTTAATTGTATCTGAACCAATTAACCCCGTGTACCTGCGAGTTCATAATCCATTTCTGACAAGAATAAATTTCAAACTCACTGACCAGGCAGGAAACATTTTGGATCTAAGACAAGAGTCTCTTAATATTAATTTGTATATACGCTCGTAGAACGTCCGATTATTTAATCAGGGGACAAAAAAATAATCTGATGAGTAAATACATGAATAATAATCAATTTCTATGATTAAAGCAATTGTATATATAATAAAGCGAGATAACTCGGCTATCTCTCTCTCTGCGGAGTAAATTGAACGATTATTTCCCTTACTACTACGTTCGATTTACAGACAACAAATACTTCTTTTTTTTCGTTAATTATTTAGTGACTTATTTCTTTTTCTGTAGGTGATTAGCTGTTAGTAAAGCATCAATTTGTAACAGAGAGGGATATTGATGCATCTTTTAATTCTGATAACCTTAAATTCACGTCGGTTTATACGAGTGCGTAAAGTTATTTTTAGCTATAACACATGTATTTGACCTTAACGAACGATAACTCTTACAAAAAATGTAATGTGCGATTATTTTATACAGTATATATAAATAATGTTTGTAAATTAAGTAAATATACGCTACAGTTGTACAATAATTGTGATTTTATTCAGTATATTGGTCGTACGTAATTTGTCTGCTTATTCAGTGTTGGGTTAACTACATAATAATTTTAAAACGTCTATATGTATGAATCGGAAAATGGCTCAGTGGTATAGTTGTTGAACTATAATACTGACGACCGTGGTTCGATTCCTGTGGCTGACGAGTGTCGACAGTATTCGGAACGTAGCCATTTTATATAAGGTTGGGGAGCTCAGCCCCAACGAATTCAATACCCCTCATCACGTTAAACAACGTGGTGAGTGCGTTTTGCACTTACCCCGGGGTTTGATTTGGTGGGGGGTTATTGAATTCGCAATACAGAGCTCCCTAAAATAATCAGTAGCATGCCTGAGCTCTCTACCTCATTTGAAAGACCCCCATAAGGAAACATTCAGAAAGAATGCTAGCCAAATAGAAACAGAACATGGAGTGCCAATAACGGTCATAAGAAAGACATCATCATACAAAAAAAGGACTCCATGAAAGACACAAAGGCTATCAGGGGGCCGAGTGACGGGTAACCGCTTAGGATGCTACTGATTATTTTTGATATTTTTAGGTCAAACATCAAGGTCAAAAGTTAATGTCAATTATTTTTTATTTTAAAGAAATAATTATTATATAATGAACCAAGAAAACATTAATGATATTATTTCTGCTATTAAAAAATTAAAACATAACGGAATAAATCTATCTGATAATCTCGATCCTGAAAAAATATTATGTGATTATGAAATATTAAAACAAAGAAAAATTGACAATAAATACACATTACCATCCAATTATAAATTTGTAAAATCAATTTATCAGTCTATGTTAGAATCCTTGGCGGTGGTAAATGACAAACAGGTAAAGCTATTTGCGCCTCTTGCACGTTCGATCGAAAATATTAGATCCGAACTATCTCGTGAATACGAGAAAAAGAAGATCGTGGATAATCGTGTAATGCAATTAAGAAAGATTATATTATTTGATTCTGTCAAAAGTGAGAGTGACACTGAGAGCAGCGACGGTGAAGGTACCCATGGCAAAATATAGAGTCAAACTATATACAATTTATTTATTAGGAAGACAGAGTTAGATATATTCAAATATTATATGCTGATCGTATTTGAATGAATATGCTGATCTAGTAATATTATCTGCAACACATTGCACCGATCGTGGATGTATGCTAAAATGTTTTGCAGCAGAATTAATTGACTTGAACACAATTTCTTCACCATCGGCATTTACAGATTTAACAGATCTTGCAAATCGTGCGCCGCCAGTATTTCCAAGCTTACAGTTTTCACTTTGCGTGATAATACGTAGATTTCCAAGTGAATTGTCAAGCTTATTGCCGTTGATGTGGTCAACCACATACCCATTTTTGATTATTCCAAAAAAACACTTGTAGGTAAATCTATGAGATAGATAATTTTTATTTCCAGCACGAAATTTAAGATAACCAGTATTATTAATATTACCGACTGGGTTTTTTGATTTACAGTGTCTAATCACACCATCTCGGGATGCTTCATAATTTGTATATACTGGATGTACTACAAATTCGTTTTGCTCCATTATATATATAATATTATTTGTCTAAATCATTGTTTTGAAATCTAACCAGATAATCTTCTACGGTTTGTATAGGAGATTTACCTGGCGATGTATTATTTTTTTTGTCATAATATCGTTTTAATTCCCTGTATTTTTTTCCGCCACATTTTAGACACAATGGAGTTTTTCCTCTGACTCCAACACCACATTGCACACACGGTATTGGTCCTGTACTTCCATTTTTGATATTTTGCATATGGTAGTAGCAGTATTTATTCAAGCACGATTTATTACAAGTAGAAGTATATCCAATTCTGAGCCAAGTACATTTGTTCTTTGTTTCAAGCATTATATATATACTAAAATTTTAATTTAAATACTTGTCTTAATTATATGAACGAATTATCGGCAATTGAACCTTCCCATGCTAGATTCGATCTTGACAGACTATCAGAATATAAATATAGTACTTTGATGCAAGATCTAGCTTTAACAAATGAGGATGTAACCGAATGTATTCGTGAAGCAAAAAAGGAATTTCGTGACGATGGCGCTGCTCATGTATGGTCAACATTCAGAGTTGGAAATGTTACTAATATGATGAATGACGAACGAGGAAAAGTAATTATTAATCACATTGATGATCAAAACTATTTTATTTTAATAAAATTTATTGTAAATACAGAAGAAGATATTTGGATTATTCGTGACAAACGCGATCCAGTCCGTGTGCAGTCAGGAAATAATATTGTTCTCTTAAATAATAAATCTAAGCCCGGAATACTAACCGGTGTTGACAAATTATATTATGAACGTGCATATCCAGTTACTGCAGTCGTATATGCGATATATCCGCTGAATAATAAACCTGACGTCGGGGATCTAAAGCCTATGAAACTGTCAGAGTCAAGAATAAACTGTGTAGCTGAACGAGTTACAGAACATTTTACAAACGCGATACGTGGTAATGGTTTAACAGATTTACGACGTAAAAAAATAAATACTTGGGCAGAATCAGTTAAAGATACCGGAGCGTCTATCAAAGATGTCGCTGAACTAGAAAAGAAATTAAAATTCCCAATAACGGTAAAGACGTTAACCGGAGAAATTTTATATAAACCAAAATATGAATCAAGAGGAGCTCCAATAGATATTATTGATCATAATTCGCACGCATGGACCTCAGCAGTAACAATATTTCCACGAGATAGAGCGGTTAAATTTTATGATGGTCATATATTTGATTTTATCAAAAATATCAGTAAAAGTGACCCTGTATCCGTTTGGTTATTTCAAAGTTCAGAATATGATCATTACGATCAATTTGTACGGCCTAATGGTGATATTTACCGCATAGAATCTCTTAATGTGGAAATGGAAAATCTTGCGCTGAAATATACTTCAGACGATGTCAAAGTTAGACAATTATTAAATAATTGTTTTACAGTTCCATCCGTAGCGGCTCATTTCGCTCAGGAAAAAAATTTATGGAAACCAACACGATCGGAATTTCTTGAAGATATCCATAAAAGCTGCGTAGAATATGGACACGGAGGATTATGGAATACTAAATATAAGTATAATGACGTTATATCCGTCGATATGGTAGCGTGTTATCCTGGAAGTTTTCTTGGATACGGAGAATGTTCTGAATACTTTAAGAGATTCGGACATCCATCACACGAGATGACCAGGGTTGCGATAAACGGACATTTACCAGATTTTGACTTAACCGGATTTGCTCATGTAGAATCATTCGAGTTTGCAGAAAATCTCCATCCGATTACTTATGCTTGGTTTGGAAGACATTTTTCAGAAAAATGTTGGGTTCCAATAGTACTATTGCGATATATGCTTGATGTTGGAATTTTAATATCTTTACAGGTGAGTGAGGCGATTATATCATATAGTCCACAGAAGCAAGTTTGGTTACCAGAACCAAATAGATTTAATATTGATGATGCCAGGAAAGAATTTCCTGATCTTAATGAAGATGACATTATTAAAATCACTAATAATATACGTAAATGCAGAGACGAGCACGATGAAAAACTTGCAAAAGATCTTGGTAGAAAGATAATTGGTAAATTTACTCAAGGAGGAGCATATGATCATAAAAGACACTGTACAAGATTAATTATGGACGATGCTGAACTCGATTTTATAATCGCTGATACAACAGAAAAAAATACATTTATAAATCGGAGTAATGCTTATTTGTCAGACGGAATCAAACTAGGTACAATTGTGAGTTATCTTGATGGTGACTCACCACAATTTACTCATTTAAGATCATCTATGTTGGCATATGTTTCAATAAATTTACTGTCTATGATAAATAAATTTTCTCGTGATGCTGTCAGAGTCGCCACGGATTCGTTTTATATAAATAAAAAATATACGGATTTATTAAAACCGCTACTTGGTAATGGTGAATGGGGGTCATGGAGAATAAAACAAGAAAATATACTTAGTTATTCTGAATCTGCCCACGTTGAAATTAAGGAAATATATTACAAAAATAATAAAATATCAAAGTCATCAGCACCATCTGTGTACGATCCTGTATCTAGACGTAAAACCGTTTATCTTAATGGGTGTGGAGGGTCAGGTAAAACAACTCGTGTGATTAAATTATTCATGAATAATAATTCAGATATAATTGTTTTGACACCGACACATAAACTCGCCAGAGAGATAAAAGAGCGAGGAGTAAAATCGTGTACTTATCATAGTTTCTTTAGATGGTGTGGAGACACATGGACTCCTGAGAGAATGGGTGAGAAATATATACCTAAATATATTATATGGGACGAGATATGCACGGTGTCGTTAGAAATATTAAAAACATTTCTTGAATGGTTATTGACGAAGAATACTGCTATAATAATGTGTGGTGATCATGGTCAACCACCACCTTTTATTGGACAGTCTCCACATGAATGGCTGAAGAATAACGTAGATTATTACGAGGAAATAAATGATGACTATAGAGCTATTGATGAACCGCTGAAGGAATTTAAAAGGTTAATCAGACTTCAGCCAGACAGAGTACAATGTGAAATAATGCGAGGAGTAATTCCAGAGACTTCTATGAATGATTTTCTAAATTTATGGAATCCCGCTGATTTAATAGTTGCAAGTAGAAAGATAGTTCGTGATGAACTACAAGATAAATTATTTATATTACATAAAGAAAAGTTTCCAGATCTACCAGTACCATTATGTTATCGCCCAGCAGATACTCGACGACAGAATATTGATATTGAAATTCCTGGTGGTGGAATACAAAATCTTGTCTTGAATGATATTATTTTAGTCGATATTAATGTCGTTGAGAATGCGCTGAATATGAATAAATCACCGTGGACGTTAGGATACGCTATAACTATTCACTCATCACAGGGGTTAACTATTTCTGATACAAATATTTGGATTATAGATGATCGAATCGAATGGTCGAATTTAGTCTATCTCGCAGTTTCTAGAGTCAGAAGAATATCTCAACTACATAGGGTTATTATGAATTTTACAGAAAATAATGATCAGACTGTTAATAATGACGTAATAAGAAAAAAAACTATCTGGTTATAAGCAGTGTGATAAAAAAAATAAACGTGACTTTGATATTGATACTTGAATTTATTATAAAACTAAAAGCACAACAGAATAATAATTGTGCAAGTTGTAACTGTAATATGTTATGGCAATATTCGAATAATAATCCAAGACAATTTACCGTAGACAGAATTAATAGTGATCTTGGTCATACACGTGATAATGTGATGCTAACCTGTCTTGAATGCAATCGACGTAGAGGTTCTGGTTATGTAATTGTATGTGGTGGTAATTGTGTGTCTTTAGGAATTACCTGTAATTGTTCACGCACAAATCCACGCTGAGGGGCTGTAGAATCTAGTCTGTATATTGGAGGTCTACCAGTAGATCTAACTACACTAGAAATTGTATGTGTAGTCACGCTCCAGATAGGATCAGTTGCTCTTTTTTTACCACCTTCAAGTTCGCCAGGTTCATATAAATATCTTACAGTTACATTACCTAATACTGGTTGAGGTTGATGTCTGTCATTGCTACGGGGTATATATTTTTTTGTGATCGCATTAGAAGGTTTCATGGAAGTTGAACGAGTAATTTCATTATTTAATGCAGCTATCACACTTGGTAACCTTGCAACCCATTCACGAGATCTCTCACCGGATTAAAGTCAGTAGATATTTCTTTTGCATATTGGTATCCAAATAACCGCTCAGCAAGTGTTCGATTAAATCGTTCAACGATTGCCTGATCTCGATGAATTTCAGTGTGTCCTCGTCTGATTTTAACTTTACGTTTCTTCATTAACGATAATACTGTACCAAGAAATTCTTTGCCAGGATCAACCTGTAATAACTGTGGCCATCGCAAAGGTCCTCGCTGATAAATTCGTTCAAACGCAGATGAAACTTCAGACGCTGTCTTTGTTGATAATGGTTCAGCTTCTTTATATCTACTTGCAACGTCAACGACAGTTAATGCGTATTTGTATGTGCGTGACTGACGTTTACCAATTTTAATGGTATCGTGTGGTAAAAATAAAATATCTGCTTGATGAACCTCATTAGGGACGCTGACATCAAAATGTGCATATTGAATATTTTTAGGTGGTGGTAGATAAATTTGCCATATTGCCTGTCGTGCTAACCACGCTGCAGCAACAGAATGTGAGACTTTTGCTGCTTCAGATAATTTAGTAATAGCTGATCTACCTCTCCAATATCCTCTTGGGCTATAATAAATGGATTCCATTATAATATTTATATAATTAATTACCAGCCCCTAACATTATTTTACTTTTCATGGCAGATTTTACTAGAAAACTAGCTAATTTATCTCTGACAGATTTATTAGGTATAGAATTTAATGCATGAATCAATTTTACATCTGCGAGATGCCTTTGTTGTAAATCTTTACTTTTATACGCAACATCATGAACATGACACGCTTTATCAATCTTATTTACTGGATGCTCTCCTGGTCTTGGTTGATCTTGATCATCAAGTCGGATATCGAGTCGAGTTACAGGACCACAATAATTATATCCTGGTAAGTGTTTTTCCCCCGGATATTTAGCCCACGGAGTTCCTGGTAATTTTCCTAATAAAGCGGCTATATCTCCACCTGTCTTTGTTTTAACAAATTTGTATTTCTTCGTGCCACATTTTACACATTTGCCCGTCAGAGCACGTCGTTTATTTTTTGTTGTTATTGTAGTTAATTCAGCAGTGGGTGTAGATGCTCTACATCGAACACAATATAGACTCATATTATTTATTATATGGATATAATTGACTTTTCGGCGACACGAAAACAGGAGCCAGTGAAGCATCATCCAGCATTACCAAATTCGATAAGGATGATTATAATAGGTCCATCTGGATCGGGTAAAACACAACTATTATTAAATTTAATAATGCGGTGGTTAAAATGGAGTAAATTGTATTTAGTAGCACCATCCGTAGATGATCAACACTGTTACGAAGTACTTAAAGATTTTAATGAAAATGCAAAATTGCTGAATGAAGACGGTGATGATGTTGTTGACTTTATCACCGATATTGATGAAGCCCCATCTGTAGATGACCTAGATGGATTTATTAATAATTTAGTGGTGTACGATGACATTATGTTGGACAGACAAACAAATCCAGCTAGAATATTTTCTCGAGGTAGACACAAGAATACGGACGTGATTTATGTTACACAACGATATACACAAATACCTAAAGTGATCAGAGACAACTGTAATATTTTGGTTGTGTTTAATGGAGTAGATAATTATACTTTACAGAATATTTATTATACTTGGTGTTCAGGGGATATGGATATGATTAAATTTAAAAACTTCTTTTCAAAAGCACAAGATGTTCCGTTTGGATTTATTACAATAAATCTACATGACCCAAGATCTAGATATCGTGTAGGTCTAGATAAAATCTTTGGTTAATTACAGCAGCAGGCAGGGTGAATGACAAAAATTGAGTGACCCGGCGAGTAAACTAAACGCACTATAACATAAAAAACAAAAAAGTCAAAAATAAAATAATAAAAATGAGCTAACCCAAACAATTTATTATTCGTTTTTCAAACTATACGGTAATAATAAAGTTAGGAGGTTCGGTTTAGCGTTATTGACCTTATTTTTCAGCCTCTGTAGGAACCTTTATTTTTGTAAAATAAGGTCTCGTACAAAGTGGTCTGTTCACCCTGCCTGCTGCTCAGAAAGTTATTTTCGGAGCTAAACATACGGTAGTACTCGTACGAAAGGCTACAGACAATGATGCAATATGGCACGTTAAGGGAGTTGGCGCTAATCCTGCTGCTATAGAGGCTGCTACTATAGCGCTTCATGGTAAAGTGATATTAACCAAACTTTCATTGTGGATGCCAGTAATGACTCCATCAATATCTGAAGAAGATCTGTTACTTGCTTTCATGGGCAGCGGTGGTAAATCAGCGTTATCATGGTTAACAATGACCACAGATTCTATCCAGAGTAACATTAATGGTTTATTTACATGGCAAATAGCTTCTCAGCAAGGTGTTTCTGCACCACGACATATATTTATTGCATATCAAGATGCTGCACGGGTAAATAATCAAACGCAAAGTATTATGATATTTGACAATCTTGGTGTTTCTGAGGTTTCATTAAGGATAAATGGACATAAAGAACCATCCGAGGATATATTACTGAATTTCGATCAAAATCATGTAGCACGTGCATATCATCGTCTGATGACGTTCATGGGACGTGATCAAAATATCGATACTGATTTACAAATATCACAGTTAGATTTTACAACCTTATATCCAGTTTATTACTTTTCACTCGAACATTTAGATTTGTTTAGACAGTCAGTAGTTGATATACACTTTCGAGCTCGTGTTAATAGAGATATTGGAACTGTTGCCAATTACAGAGCAATCGCTGTTATACTTAGCGATAAATCAATGTTACTTGAAGGTGTTGGTGGACGAATGAGAGTTGTTGATGCTCCAGTTGAAAACATGTAATTAGATCGTTTATAAATATTATAATGGCATGTAATCACGTTAGTGTTAGTCTGACTCCTGGTCAGAATAAAAAGCTACAATCAGCATCAAAAGATAACTGTCGAATAAAAATATCGTTGAAAAAAGAGCAGATGAGCGGCTCAAATAAATTATCTCTTACAGAACGTCAGCTCAGGCATTTCAATGAAGCCAAAAAATCAAATAAAGGTATAAAACTTAATCTTTCTGCGGGTGCCATTAAAGACATCGCTAAGACGTGTGGTATATTTCCTCTTCTTGCAGCTATACCAGCATTAATAGCCGCTGCAGCCCCAGCTGTTGCAAAAGCAGCTGCATTAGGCGCTGTTGGAACCGCTGCTGAAATGGCATTAAAGAAAGCAACGGGTCAGGGAATAAAATCTTACAAAAAAAAAGGGAAGGGGTCTAAGATTGCCAGGGACCCCACATTCATGGTGCGGAAAGGGTCTAAGACTTCCCGGGACAGTTCATTAATTCTGCCTATGTTCAATTTTGATTTACTTGATGCTGCTAAAAAATTAAAAATAAAAAATTTCAGAGGTGTTTTTATGCGTGATCAATTACCAAAACAACCGAACAATATTGAAACCGGTATTATTAATCTCGATAAAAACTCTAGACCAGGCACACATTGGGTTGCGTATGCGATTGATCCACGTGGAATTATTTATTTCGATTCATATGGACTAGCGCCACCAAAAGAATTTTTAGAGTATGTTAGCAGCGTGCAAAGTACTCCAATCTGGTATTCAACGTTACCAACACAAACATTAACTGATCTGCCAATATGTGGTCGTGAAGTACTCGCTGTACTTGATGCTGTATCAAAATCAACAAAACCACCTCATAAAGTCGTGCATGAATATACTACGTTGTCACATTTAAACAGACATTAATAAATATAATAGTAGATATTTATGGAAGATCTTCTCGCAAAGCTCAGCAGCAAGCTGATTTATCTAAATATGCAACCCTTGATCAGCTCAGAAATGAGATTGATGATTTATTAAATATTACAAGTGTGGATCAAAATGAGGTCGTTGTTTTTCAGGATAAACAAGGACGATTGAAGACAAGTAACATACAACTGCCAGATGTACTCATACGAGTCCCCACTGCAGTTGTTAATAATATCGTTACTTTTACTGATCAGGGTAAAATACAAGATTCCAGTATGTCAGTCAACGATTATATTACGAAAGCTGGTGATTCATTCACGGATCACATTATCATGAACCGAAATAAAATTATAGGCCTTGGAAACCCAGTCGCAGATACAGACGCCGCAACAAAAAAATACGTCAACGATCAAGAATCTAAGTACGTATTAGTCAACGGCGGTATAATGCGTGCATTTCTCACTATGAATAATAATGGTATTAATAATCTTAGAATACCAGAAAATCTGATTTTGATGCTGTAACGAAGAAATACGTCGATGATAAGGAAATTCCTATGACAACTTCGCTAAAAACAATCAATGACGAAATGACTACACTAAATAATACTTTTTCTAGACATGTAGAAACGTTCTTAAATTTTCATAGAAACATAAACAAAACCATTAAAGAATTTGTTGGGGAACAACCATCCGTTGACATAAAACTCTCCGACGTTAACATGAAACTCAATGATATTGTCAGTGGAATACCTAATATTGTTAAAAAAACTAATCTGATTAAAATTCCACACGGAAAAAATAAAAATATCGTATATACAGTAGCATCGGGATCATCAACATGGACACCACATACCGCAGAAGTAACTGGGTTATATAGGCTGTCCATGTACGGTTTAGAAATTACTGCTGCCACTTCATCATCACCGAATGTATATCATAATCCTCTACTGGTGATGCTAAATAAAAACACTAAAGAAATATTTACGTTGACGTCAATAGAAATGCCTCTGAGACGTTACTGGTGGTGTCTGGATTTCGTAGCTGAAAGTCCTTAATTAATTACTTAACGTCATTGTATAATGGATCAAAACCAAGGACCTCAGTCCTACATCGACGTTCAACGTCACAGATATAATCAAGTGTGTAAATGTCAGACTGAATTAAAAAATATAATCGACGATTATACAGCAAAAGTAAAAAAATATCGCAGACGTATGGTTGTCATTGATATAATTGTTTACTCAGTTTCTGCTATTGTTGCTGGGGCCGGATTATTATTATCAACAATAACAATGACAGCGCCTGCAGTTGTAACAATTATCGTCTCAACTTCAACGACTGTCGCAGGTATTCTTAGTATTATCGCTAAGAAGATATCTGCATGTACAAATACTAAATTACACGAGTATATAATAAAATTACATACAGCAACAACAGCCTATTCTAAATTATCGTCATATATTTCGTTCTACCTCAGTGATGGTAAAATATCTGATGAGGAGTTCGCAACGATAATGAAAACCTACGATGAAGCATTTAGTGACAAAGTCACTCACAATAACCAAGGCGAATTAAATAATAACAATAATAATAATGACTGAATCAAGAGAGCTACTTCAACAGATCGTCACTAATACAAACCCGTCAAAAACTACGATGATCTCATTAAGTTCGACCAATCCTGAGTTTAGCGTTAACTTTCCAACCGCAATTCCTGCAAAAGAAATAGCATTAGCACAATTGCGAGTTTATTATAGCTGGCCAAATATTAGATCAAAACCATTTGGTGGACTACAGCCAAATAATTCATTAGTATTCGCTAATAAGAATAAGCCTGATGGAACTCCTGATTGGCAGGTAGTTAGTATTCCAACGGGCAGTTATCAAATAGAACAGATCAATGATGAAATTCAGCGCCGAATTAAATCAATTACAGGAAAAGAATCAAAAATAACAATTACTGTCTACGAACCAACATTATCAGCGGTTATTGAAATAAATTCCCCTGATTATTCTGTAGATATTTATCAAAGTTCGATTAGATCAGTGTTAGGTTGGCCTGAAGTTGTACCGATTTATGAAGGACCACCAGAACCAAAACGATCTGATTTCGTCACGGATAAAAAAAATCTTTATAAAACTACCAGAATACAGAAAAGTTGAAGAGGCTTATCCATGGCAAACATATTTAGGCGATAAAAGAGTTATACATTATATAGATAGACTAGAAACCTATTTTATAAAAGCCATTGACCGTAAAAAAGGTAAAATAGTGACTCTTGATGTTGATTTAATAAATTCATATGCTAATAGAATTAAATCTGAACATGAACGTGTATTTAATAATCTACGAAATTTATTTTCCAGCATTAACATTTCCTACAACGATGATTTAAAAAATCAAATAATTGAAACAATACAACATTTGAATCAAGTTGATTCAGACTTAGAATTTATGAATAATGTTATTGTTAACAGAGAAAAACATTTAATAAAACCAGCAACAGATAGATATGTAGTAAATTATATAGTTACTGAAGACGATCCAATTCAGCGTGTTCCACTCAATCGTTTGTTTACAACAGTATTTCTTAAACATTTAAGAATTACAAGAGAACAACTAGCAACATTTATAATTCCGGGATTTAACTCTGAAGAGCTAAAGAAATCAGTTAATGATCTTATTGATGAACACTTCAAAAGAATATGTGATTCATGGAAAAAATTAATACCTACACCAACCATTCTTAAATATAATAATGATCCACACGGTGGAGGTCGCCATATCTCACCTGATAATGTTAATATAACATCAACGATCGCAGTCAATTTAGTATGTGACGTAATTGATGGCAGCCATCAAGTAGATCTTGAAAAATCCACTCAAGCTCAACAAGGGTATATATTATGTTCATTTAGCCCTCAAGCGCCACCCGGGTGGTTAATTGTATCTGAGCCAATTAATCCAGTTTATCTACGTGTACATAATCCATTATTGTCAAGAATAAATTTTAAACTCATCGACCAGACAGGACACATTTTGGATCTAAGACAAGAATTACTCAATATTAATTTGTATATACGATCGTAGAACGTCCGAGTAAATATTTCCTGATATAATCAAGGGAAAAAAATAATCTGATTCTGAAATAATCAGAATTTTATTAATCAGATGGGTAAAATGGTACTCTAATTCATGAAATTATTAAAAAAGCATAAAAAGTGCTGGGGTTTTTGCCCTGGATAAAATCAGAAATTTAACAGAAAAAACTATCAAAAATAGAGTAGATTTATGAAAAAAGTGAATAAAATTCAATTTAACAAAAAATATTTATTGGATTTTGTTAAAACCCCTGGGGTTTTTGCCCTCGATAAATCAAAAAATTTGTCAAAAAACATAGTTTTTACCCCTGGGGTTTTTGCCCTCGATAAATCAGAAATTTGACAGAAAAGCATAAAAAGTGCTGGGGTTTTTGCCCTCGATAAAACAAAAAAATAAGTAAAATTTAATTTTTTTCAGAAATATATTATAAGATCAATTTTTCTCTTAAATAACGTTAATTTGAGAAGATCAAACATGATAAATTTCAACATATATAATGATTATTTTGTTATTCTAAGTGTTTTGGTGGGTAAAATGGTACTCTGTTTCATGAAATAATCAGAATTTTCTTAATCAGATGGGTTAAATGGTACTTTTGTTTCATGAAATTGTTATAAATTTCTCATTCTGATGGGTTGAACAATACTCAAAATCATTAAAATCTAAATAATATATGTTTGAGGCAATTGCACATATAATGAAGCGAGATAACTTTGCTCTCTCTCTCTCTCTGCAGAGCAAATTAAACGATTATCTCCCTTACTACCACGTTTGATTTATAGACAACGAATATATCTTGTTTTCGTTAATTATTTAGTGATTTCTTTGTTTTCTGTAAGCAATTAGCTGTTAGTGAAGCAGCAATTTGTAACAGAGAGGGATATTGATGCATCTTTTGACTCTGATAACCTTAAATTCACGTCGGTTTATATGCAAGTGCGTTGATACAAATCAGAGTTATTTTTAGCTCTAACACATGTATTTTGACCTAACGAACGATAACTCATACAGAAAATGTAATATGCGATTATTTTATGAATTATGTTTGAAAAATTGAAGTAAATTCACGCTAAAGTTCTACAAGAACTGATTTTATTCTATTATTAATACAAGTCCAGAGTAATCACATGTGAGACAGTGCAAATGGTTTATATACTTAAATTTAACTGTATATTCATAAGAGAGCGGTGGCCGAGGTGTTAAGGCGTTTGCACGTAGATCAAAGTTCTGCAGACTCTCTGTGTGTTCGAGTCTCCAAAAATGCTAAAGATATATTATCTTGCATTCGGCGACGGATGCAATTTATAATTGGGGTACGAAACCCAACAGAAAAATAATACAACTCTCCCACCATGTAACCACGTGGTGGGTGTACTTTTGCACTCCCCGGGGTTTGTATGGGGGAGAGTTGTATAAAATCTGTTCGACGTAGATAAATCCCCCCCCCCCGTTGTATTCCGTCTATAGTTAAGTTTATGTTTGTTGTTAAGTTTATGTTTGTTGTTAAGTTTGTTGTTAAGTTTATGTTTATGCTGTCTACAAAAATCAAAATCATCATCATTTGTATATATTTCATGTTCATACAATCATATATTCATTAGGATAAGTTTAGGATAAGTTTATGTTTGTGCTGTCTGCAAAAAATCAAAATCATAATCATATGTATATATAATCATGATCATACAATCATATATTCATTAGGATAAGTTTATGTGTTTGTGCTGTCTGCAAAAAATCAAGATCATACTCATATGTATATATAATCATGATCATACAATCATATATTCATTAGGATAAGTTTATGTGTTGTGTTTGTGTCGTTACGGATCACCCTCTGAGCTTTCTAGGATGTTGTTTGACAACCTAGGGGTTCACATGGGGGTTGAGTCTGTATAAATGTGTTTCGTCTAATTTCGAAAATCCTCTGAGCTTTCTAGGATGTTGTTTGACAACTTAGGAGTTCACATGGGGATATTTCAAATGCCCCTGAGCTTGCTAGAATGTTGTTTGGCAATCTAGGAGCTCATATGGGGTTGTGTTGTGATTATATGTTTTGTGAATATTTTTTTCTTCAGATTTCACAAACAGGAACATTTTATTTAGTAATATTTTTTATTTTAAAGAAATAATTATTATATAATGAACCAAGAAAATATTAATGTTATTATTTCCGCTATTAAAAAATTAAAACATGACGGAATAAATCTCTCTGATAATCTCGATCCTGAGAAAATATTATGCGATTTTGAAATATTAAAACAACGAAAATTCGAGAATAAATACACATTGCCATCCAATTATAAATTCGTGAAATTAATTTATCAATCTATGTTAGAATCCTTGGCAATGGTAAATGACAAACAGGTAAAACTGTTTGCGCCTCTTGCACGTTCAATCGAAAAAATAAGAACTGAATTGTCTCGTGAATACGAGAAAAAGAAGATTGTGGACAACCGTGTAATGCAACTACGAAAATTTATGTTATTTGATTCTGTCAATGACACTGAGAGTGAAGGTGTCATGACTGATTGGGAATAATTGACAGAGTCGAACTATACAGTAAAAAAAATATTTTATTAAGAGTACAGAGTTAGATATATTCAAATATTATCGACTGATCATATTTTATTGAATATGCTGATCTAGTAATATTATTTGCGACAAATTGTACCGATTGTGGATGTGTGCCAAAATGTTTTGCAGCTGCGCTAATTGATGGAAAAGTTATTTCTTGGCCTGTTTCTGTATTTAGGGATTTAATAGCTCTCTTTTTAAATACTTTACACCTTCCAGTATTTCCACGTGCAGAATTCTCTCTCTGTGTAATAGCCTGCAGGTTAGATAACCGATTATTTTTGGGATTTCTATCAATATGATCAACTACAAGTCCATTTTTGATGACCCCATAAAAACATTCAAATATGAATATATGAGAGTAATAATTTTTATTTCCAGCACGGAATTTAAGATAACCAGTATTATTACCACTACCGACTGGGTTTTTTAAGCGGCAGTGCCTGATTACACCATCTCGAGACGCCTCATAATTTTTAATTATGGGATGTGCCACAAATTCTTTTTGCTCCATTTATATATATAAATATAATATTATTTGTTTAAATCATTGTTTTGAAATCTGACCAGATAATCTTCTACGGTTTTTATAGGAGATTTACCTGACAATGTCAAAGTATTATTTTTTTGTCATAATATCGTTTTAATTCTCTATATTTTTTACCGCCGCATTTTACACATAACTGAGTTTTTCCTCTGACTCCAACACCACATTGCACACACGGTTTTGGTCCTAGACTACTATTTTTAACGCTTTGCATATGGTAGCAGCAGAATTCATTTACGCATGCTTTGTTACAAGGAGAAGTATATCCAATTTTGAGCCAAATACATCGATTCTTTGTTTGAATCATTATATACATACTAAAATTTAATTTAAATATTTGTCTTAATTATAATAATGGAGAAATTATCAGCAATTGAACCTTATAGACCTAGATTTGATCTTGACAGACTATCAGAATATAAATTTAGTACTTTGATGCAAGATATAGCTTTAACAAATGAGGATATAACCGAACGTATCCTTGAAGCCAAGAAGGAATTTCGTAATAGTGGTGCTGCTCATGTATGGTCAACATTCAGAATCGGAAATATTGTCGATACTATAATGAATGACAAACGAGAAAAAGCAATTCTTAATCACCTTGATGATCAAAAATATTTTATTTTCATAAAATTTATTGTAAATACAGAAGAAGATACTTGGATTATTCGTGACAAGCGTGATCCAGTACGAGTGCAATCGGGAAATAATATTGTTCTTTTGAGTAATAAATCTAAGCCCGGAATACTAACTGGTATTGACAAACCGTATTATGAACGCGCATATCCCGTTACTGCGGTTGTATATGCAATATATCCGCTGAATAATAAACCTGACGTTGGGATCTCAAACCGATGAGACTGTCAGAGTCAAGAATAAACTGTGTAGCTGAACGAGTTACAGAACATTTCATAAACGCGATACGTGGTAATGGTTTAACAGATTTACGACGTAAAAAAATAAATACCTGGGCAGAATCAGTTAAAGATACCGGAGCATCTATTAAAGATGTTGCTGATCTAGAGAAGAAATTAAGATTTCCAATAACAGTAAAGACGTTAACAGGAGATGTTTTATATAAACCGAAATACATAAAAAAATGGAGCTCCGATAGATATTATTGATCATAATTCGCATGCGTGGACCTCAGCAGTAACAATATTTCCACGGGATAGAACAATTAAATTTTATAGTGGTCACATATTTGATTTTATCAAAAATATCAGTAAAAACGATCGTGTATCTGTTTGGTTATTTCAATGTTCAGAATATGATTATTATGATCAGTTTGTACGGCCTAATGGTGATATTTACCATACAGAATCTCTACACGAGGAAATGAAAAAAACTAGCATTAAAATACACTTCAGACGATATCAAGGTTGGAGAATTATTAAATAATTGTTTTACTGTTCCATCTGTAGCGGCTCACTTTGCTCAGGAGAAAAATTTATGGAAACCAACACGATCGGAATTTCTTGAAGATATCCATAAAAGCTGCGTAGAATATGGACACGGAGGATTGTGGAATACTAAATATAAGTCTAATGACGTTATCTCAGTTGATATGGTAGCATGTTATCCTGGGAGTTTTCTTGGATACGGAGAATGTTCTGAATACTTTAAGAGATTTGGACATCCATCACACGAGATGACCAGGGTTGCGATAAACGGACATTTACCAGATTTTGACTTAACCGGATTTGCTCATGTAGAATCATTCGAGTTTGCAGAAAATCTCCATCCGATTACTTATGCATGGTTTGGAAGACATTTTTTAGAAAAATGTTGGGTTCCAATAGTACTATTGCGATATTTGCTTGATGCTGGAATTTTAACATTATT
>JAECUM010054285.1:0-26043 GCA_016617855.1 Megalonaias nervosa
CCCTTATTCTTGGTTGAATTAAATTATTAATTTTCCCAATATAATCCCTATATAATGAATCATCATCTCTAGCTTGTTCAACATCCATACGTATGCGATATAAATATTTTCGCCATTGTTTATTGTTTTTAATATCTTTTACGTGTTCAGGTTTTATTAATTTATCTCTTTGACTAAAACTATCCACAGCAAACATAACTAGTTGATCTTGGTTCAAGTTATTAATTACCTTAATAGTTTCTTCATTAAATTTATTTATCAATTCAGCAGTACTTAGAACTACTGATTTTGGTTCAGGGGTTGGTGCTTCATCACCTTTTGCTTCATCGCCTTCTGCTTCAGCACCTTCAGGTTGATCTTCATCCTCAGGTATTTCCGGGACTGGCATCTCAGCAGCTTTTTCGGCTGGAAGTTCACGTAAAATTTCTTTTGTTTTCTTAGTTCTTCTTGCTATTTTTTTTTAGCTCTTTCTGCTATTTTTCCAGTTGCTTCAGCGGTTTTCTCTAACACAGGTTGAATACCTTTAGTGGTCTCAGTGATAGGTTTAAATAATTTTTTTGTATCCTCTTCAAATTCAACTTGAGATTCCTGACGCGATTGTAGTTGTTGCTTAACAGAATCACCAACGGGTAGATATGTTTTAATTGCCTCTAGTCGCCCTCGAGCTAATTTAGCTGAGTGTGGTTCTCCAATACTCATTATTGATAATATCTATAATGGCTGTTTAATTCATAGCAGCAGAGAGGGTGAATGACCAACGCGTAGTGACCAGATTGTGAAAAAATCAGAAAAAATCTGGTCAATTAGAGAAGTTTTCATTATTAAGACAAAAACTTTTTTTCAGCCTTCGTAGGAACCCTTAATTTCAAAAAATAAGGTCTCTAAAAGTTGTAGGGTCCACCCTCTCTGCTGCTGAGGTTATGGTCGGTTGTACTGTTGCTAAAGCAGAATAATGACTTAGATCAACTGTAAATATTTTAAAATATTTTAATTACCTCTTGTTGGTTCGTCAGTTGACTTAGTTTCTATTCCACATTAATTTCCATGCGCCGGTATGTGAATGGCGTTCATGTGAATGACGTAGTTATCCCAGTGTAAATAGTGCTCTACTGTACTTTTATCATTAAAACCGTCTTTCATGTTTAAATCATAAGTGTGTATTATATTGATATAATCAATGTGGAGAAAAATAGAAACCAAGAAAAGAAAACAATCAACTTATCAATATGCAGAGGTGATTGTAAATAGCCATTCAATGCATAGAACTTGATTTTGTAGCGGACCCACTCGGGGATATGAGGAGTTCATTCACTAGGTCAATACACAGCTGCTTGTAGTAAATCTGAATTCCGTTCAAAGGGCAAATATATGTATTTGTATGTGATATAAATAAAATATATGTACAGTATGTACGCTGTATCAATGATATACCTCTCGTTGTATAAATTTTTCATTAAAAGAAAACTCAGCAAGCTTCGTTTCCTTTTAATGAAAAATGTATACATCTCGTGGTATATCATTGATACAGCGTACATACTATACATATATTCTATATATATATATATATATATATATATATATATATATATATATATATATATATATATATATATATATAAGTTATATATATATATATATATATATCGTAAAATGTGCTGCAAATGATGCGAAAATGTGCTGCAAATGATGCGAAACACCACACCATTCAACCAGCCAAAGGCTATATGAAGATTTAAGTGGAGACCTAAGACATTTTTTTCCTGGCTTTATATTAGACAGAATGCTTTAAATATCTTAAATTTCGTGTGCCATATAAGAAAAATAATTATCCGGATATGAAAAGGCCATTGCAGACAAAAAAAGAGAATGTTATTATTCTACAAAACATATTGACTAGTGGTGATTCTTCTACATGCATATAAATCTAAACAGTCAGTAGTATACTAATAGGCTGATCCTAAACCAAAAACAGATTCTGGACCAGAACTCCAAGGGCCTGCTGTATTATCTTTTTTAATGATAAAATATTTTATTTTTTTTCAGTATACTAATAGGCTCATTCTAAACCAAAAACAGATTCTGGACCAGAACTCCAAGGGCCTGTCGGATTAACTTTTATTAGTGATAAAATATTTATATTTTTTCAGTATAGTAATAGGCTGATCCTAAACTAAATGCGGATTCCAGATCAGAGACTCCCACTCTGTAGAGGGGCGCATGTTTTTACATTCTAGAGTATGAAGAGTGGCGCATGTTTTTACATTTTAGAGTATGAAGAGTGGCGCATGTTTTTACATTCTAGAGTATGAAGAGGGGCACATGTTTAAGAAATTACTATATACTTACCGGTTACCTGGTTTGTGAATAACATTTCTAAAAAACATTAATCTGAAATCTTACATTTATACAGAAAAACGAAATCTGAAATATATTAAGTCTATTTGTACAGAAAAACGAAATCTAGAATATATTACCATCTATTGATACAGAAAAACGAAGCGGCTGTGTATATTATAAGCAGGTCTGAAAATCAATAGGTGGGTTTTTACCAAGCCTGTAAAGATTCAGTACGGATTTAGAAAGATAGACAGACTAATACGCCTGGAAATCACTTAACAGACGAAATGAACTCACTAAAATCACCAGCAGCGCTTTAATACAGACAGTCTGAAAATCAATACAGTGCATTCGTACCAATTTCCAGAACAAGCTGGAACTGTATTATCTCCCTTCTATAATGCCTAAGTGCTAAAGTACTAATTCCGTCTTTACAGTATATTTTATCATCAAAATTGCTAAGTCCACGTTTTATTATTGTATCTGTCTCGAGCTAATGAAGATTAGTTCTAATGACATTTATCTTAATAAAACTGACATTATTGTTTAGAGCGGTTTTAAAATCATTAAAATTCATCATCTTTTTCACATATCCTCGAGGAATACCCTTTCGCTTTCTTTGTCAGTTTATTATCATCTAATATCACAGCGTACATCTTACTTCTTAATCCAACAAACTCTCTCACTGGCACAAACATAAATTCATCCTTAAATTTACCAATAACTTTTTTATTCGTATTATCATTAAATCCACTATTAGTCGGATAATCTGATAAATCAAATAAATTTGTATTGTTATAAATATCCTCATAGACATCTTCGCATTTTATATTATAAACTAGTGAATCTGTATCAGTAAATAGCAACTCCGAATCTGGCCACTGCTTTTTGGTAAAATTATAGTGAAAATCATACATCAGCCACTTTGATATATCAAGTACAGCTGCACCAACATAAATCGGTTTATTTAACTTTAAATTTGTCTTTCGTCGTTGTATTGCAACAAGATTTTCATTAAATATTTTCATACTGACAAAACGTCATCATTAACTAATTTATTTCTGCGACTTATATCATTTACAATTTCGATAGAAACTCTTTCTCTAATGTTCCCCATGGTCTTTCCAAAAACTGAGTTATTCATTAACTTAAAAAAGTTTTTCTCAGAGTCGGTCTTAGCCACAGCACGACATTTCGTATTTAAGTCAATATAATTTGACATCCACCTCAACTGATTAAATTTTAGCACACGATGGACTTTTCTCAGAATTAGTCCAGCATCTACTGCTTGTTTTAAATTTTTGTAATGTGTCACGTAATTTCTTTTATTTAGCAAATTTGGAACTAACTTGTTAACAATGGAATTTTTTGCTGTTGTCATGGCTCGTTGTTCATGTGATAGTAAACTGTAATCTATCATCATCGACTCTGCACAAAATGGGTAGTCGTTGTGTAGATCATGCAACGAACTAGGATAATCCAGATCAACTTCAATAAAGTATGAAATATCGGGAAAATTATTGTTAATTTTTTTAGGTAAATCTTTTTCAGTTTCTTTAAGAAATTGATCAGGAGATATCCAATGAAATCCACCGCACGGCATTGGCTCTGACATGGCCCAACCATACAAATTGACGCAATCTATATAAATAATATAATTCGATGAGAGATTTTTATCATAATTTTTTAGATATTTATTATTAGCTACTGCATATTTTTTTGTTATAACACTAATTCCGCCTCTGATACCTTTTTCAATAAAGTTAAACATATCGACGTCTGTTAAGAGATCTAATTCTATTTTGCTTGTTTTTAGAAGAGCGTCCCACGACAGTCCGGGAGCAGAATAATACCAACAAGGATCTAGTCCGTAATTGCTGTAGCTTACTCGACGAAAACTTTCAAAAACATCTGCTAGTAATAATACATCTGTTTTTAAATATATATCACGATAATCACCAAATGTTTTACAACTAAATTTATTCCAAATATCTTGCGCATATTTGTATTCATCGTCTGACACATCTTCATTTTTGAGCTGCGAGTAAAATTTATCTTTGTCGGGCAGAGAAGTTTCATCAAATCTGCTCCAGTCGTCGAGATACTCATACGGAAAGATACCTTTTCTTGTCAGTATATTAAATTTATCACCAAAGCAACTTTGCAGATTATTAAAAGTGCTACAACCTTTTACAAGTTCATCTAATGATGCTGCCATAAATTGCAGACTGTCAATAAAACGTAATTTTCCGAGAGTAACTGACATATATTTTTCAAAATTATTTGGTATACATTTTATCTTATTATTTAGTTTTAGTTTAGATTTAATTTCCTCATTACCAAAAGTTTCTACAATGATATGACTATCGTATCCGCGAAAGTTATGTAAAACGACAGGAATAAACTTTGGTGCATGAAATTTTAAATTGCAATTATTATGAGCCGCTCCACGATACTGACCGTTCAAATGACAATGATCACGAACTTTATCACAGACTCCGTTTGAGCCTACCAATAACTTCTCGCAAATATGACAATTAACTGCTTCGTTAAATTCAAGTTGTTGCTTAGATGTTATTTTCATTGGAGCTGTCTTAAATAATTTGTTAGAAATTTTATTAACATCATCTATCAGATTTTTTATTAACCATACCGCCGGACTTTCAGATTCACTATCTTTACATCTGTATAATTTAATCGGAAATGAAAACTTATCGTCGACGCAACAAACTACTTTATAAGCTACTCCGCAAGGAACATGTTGCTGTATTTTTTTTTGTACTCGATTTATTAGGATTATTTTCAGCGCCAGCCACTGGAACGAGTAGGCACTCAAAATCCGCATAAATAACAAAAGGTATATTTAGTTTATGATCATAATTTTTAAATTTTAAGACTTTTTCTTTTTCGCCGGGCATAGTTATTCTTTGAACGTTGATACAGTATTTAATATGTTCCTGTAGTTTCTCATTCTTGGAAAAACCCTGCAAACATTTGTAACAGAAATATTTCTTTTTTCTATTTTTATTATACTGTCCGCCGACTAAGCCGTTAAAGTTTTTTATCCAAACGTAATGTCCTTTATAAAATAATAAATTTATTGTCTTTTGTGTAGCAGTCTCTGAAATATACCTTGGGTATACATTTTCTCGCTCATCTAGTCCGAAAACTTTTAGTGAAATATTGTTTTGTTTTTCAGACTTTGGTATCTGATTTTCTGCCACTGGAAAAGTTATTCCGTTAAAATCTAGTTCGTCTTTGTATGGCAAATACTTTTCAATTCGGTCACTGTGGTCACTCTGTGGATGTCTCTCCGACAAAATTGACCAACGAAAACATTCGTTATCATTATTTTTGACATTTATGCAGCATTTTTTGTTTTTAATTTTTTTTTTTGGAAGATCAACGTAAGAACTACCTCGAAGTACGTTATATTTTGCTGCATGAATTAAAACTTCCTTTATCATTTCAAATTTCCAACTTGACCCAGATGAAGTAAATTCCTCCAATTTTTATTTATTTCTTGGTCTATTTCATCGGCGACTGCGGCAATATTTGTTCCAGCTAATATTTTTCTTGATTTAGCTGTTAAATATGGTTCTGAAATTTCGCTGTCGAAACTTGTATTTTCAAAGATTATATCAAATATATCTTTTTCGATTACATGTAACTTTGATAGAATCTTGTGATACTGAACTATTAGATTGATACTTTTGTGAGCTGTAAGTTCCTTAGATACAACAGGATGCAAAAGATGACATAAATTTGTAGAGTTAAAATTTGCTAAAACATTTTGATCATCAAATTTGTAACTGTTGTCGTAACCGGAAAATGCTGTAGCAATTTTTTCTGTTTTGATAATGCTCTTTTTAGCAATATCGCGCAATTTTAACATTATATATAGTATTTTTATATTTAATTGATTTTTTTTTACTTATTTTTCAATTAGAGATATAAAATCCCTATAGTATAATGACAGAAATTTTGAGATATATCAGAATGACAGCGGAAGAGTAAGAAACTTATCATCTTCACCCAAAGTACAACTTTTATGCTGCAAATGCACTTGGTTCGGTTATTTGTATAAAATCTAAAAAAATCGGTAGGAAAACCAACACCAGCTGGTATGATAATTAATGTAAAAGGTGATGATACAAATATCACCGAAATGTTCAGAAAAGATTTTATTTACAGTTTGTTTTGCGAGGATATTCCAGAGGGTCAGCGAGTCTATAGAGTAAATGGCTCAATTACTGATGATAATATCGAAAATTTAGCGTTACAAGATGAATATCATCAGCCTCATCCGGTATTTGATTTATATGAGGCTAATGATAGCGGAATTATCCGTCATAGAAAAACAAAAAATGTTATTGGTTTTATGCAAAACAGAGGCTATTTGAATGTAATGGTACGTAAAACTAAAACTGAACAGGTTCGTTATCTATCGCATCGTTTTGTGTACGAAACATTTAATGGCGCTATTTCAAGTAATTTAGTTATCGACCACATTAACAAAATTAAAACAGATAATAGAATTGAAAATTTAGATCTAGTTACATCTCAAGAAAATACTAAACGTGGGGTAGGTGGTGGCAATAATTTAAAAAATCCGACTAGACAAGTAATTTCAGTAAATATTGAAACTGGAGAAAAAATGAAATTTAAGTCAATTTATTCTGCCGCAGAATATCATCAAATTTGTAACCAATCAATAAAAGATGTAGCTGACGGTAAAACAAAGACAGCAACGTCAATGTCAACATTTGATAGATTTAGTTTCAGATATGATGATTAATTATATTTCGTAATTCTATCTTAGTAAGACAGCTGTGGGCAAACTTCAAAACATCATCGCGATCAAATTTTAATGTTATAAAAGCACTATCATTAAGTTGTTTTTTTTTCTGCTGCTGTTAGTAATATCCTATCATTTTCGCCTTGCATTATATTCACATCAACCAAATATGCACTATAACCCGACAGACATTTTTGAACTGCTTCAGCTAATTCTCTATAAATTAATATATTAACTTTTTGATGATATTTAACCTTAGAAATTCCAGTGGGAATTTCCAGAGATTTCGTTTCGCTGGCCGTTATTATTTATAATTAGATAAAAGTATATTGTAATATGAACTTGATTAAGCGACTTGCTGATATATACGAGGGAGACTATATCGCCACAAAATTACCTAGAAAATCTCTTGAGATTTTTTCAATTTTACCAATCACTAACAACAAATTTTCTAGCTATAGCGAAGATGATATTTTATTTAATAATAACGATGACGATGAGATAGTCGCCGTCGCTGATAGAAAAAATTACAGCAGGCCGACAACTGGACGATATAATGTTAAATATCACATTGCTAAAAAAAATAATAAAATTTAATTTTACAGTTACCGAGCAACAAATATTTTGGCAGCTTATCAAACCTTTTTTAAATCTGAAAATAATTGGTCATCAAAGAAATATAAAATATGATTTTATTTTTGTTAAAATATTTAATTTAATGCCAGTTGATAATGCAAGAAAATTATATTTAATTTCGTTATGTAAAACTATTAAATGTAAATCTGTACTTGTGAAATATGAACAAATTTATAATAACATTATCGCACAAAATTGTGAAAATTCTAAGTTTGTATCGACTGAGTTGGCACCCAGCTATTAAATATATCGCTATATCCTCTCCACTTAACTAAACTTTTGTTGCCGCGTTTTCGGATAACTTTTTCAATAACAAATACGTCTTGGGAAGTTTTCTGAAGTTCCTGTTCATAAAAACTACCGTTATAGGCTCACCCAATAAATCTTTTAGCGCATATGTTACAGGTATTGTTAAAAGTACTTTATCAACAACAAATACTTCTTCGCTCCAGTTCGGAGTAAATCCTTTTTCAAATTTTTTTTTGTCAGAGAAATTCTAACTCGATCACCAACTTTAAATTTATGTCTGCGGTACATGTTTTCGTTTGCCAATATCGGATTTTTAATTGCGTCATCTGGCGACATTTTGGTGGTTCGGTGTTTCGTGTTATTATATTCGTCAACAATGTTTTGTAAATTATCAATATATTTACTCGTATTTTTAGCTGATAAATACTTATGAATTTTTTCGTTTAGTGTACGATTAAATCGCTCGACGACAACGCTTTTACCTTCGTTTCCTGTAACATATTTTTTGATGTTATTTTGGAGCAAAAACTGCTCGAACCTTTTATTAAAAAATTCTGCTCCGTGATCAGTCCAGATTCTATTTGGTTTTCTTTCTGCAGTTGTTATTATTTGTTTTAGCGCATCAGTTATTGACGTTCCTGTCTTGTCTGAAACTGGCACACTAAAAGCATATTTACTAAAAGCATCAATGACATTAAAAAGATATCTTCTGTTATCGTTAAATTCAGCGAGATTTGACACATCTACTAGATCTATCGCCCAGATATCGTCAACGGCATTTGCGACAACTTTACGTCGCGGAAACTTTTTTTTTTTTGTTTGTGTAATTCAGTTGCCAGATCATCATACAATTCCTTTCCGAGACGAGGCTTTCCAAGCCCAGACTCTCCGAGTCCAAGTTTATATTTTGCTCCAATAAAACCCTGCACCAACTTTCTATCAAATCGTTCTCGCATATTTGTTGGTTCCATTTCACGAAGTTCGTCCAACATTATTTTATCGCAGTCTGATTTTGAGTTTTCGTGATCATGGTAGCAGATATCATGGCGTATTGCTATCTCATCAACTTGATTGTAAGGTTCTTGTCTTGGCAGCGGATTATCATTTTCATCAAGCGGATTATAAGGTCCAGTGTATTTATGGCCTGGCAATGTCCAACCGCCTTTTGGTTTCGGCAATTTGCTAATCACTTTATGTATATCTATACCTGTTCCAATTATTTCTCTTTTGTTACATTGTTGACAGTATGTGACAATTTTATTTTGCTCGAGACATAAATCTCTATCGGAGTCGCACTTGCATATCATTATATATTTTCAGATTTACAATAATATTTGTTTTCAGATTTATAACAATATTTATTTTCAGATTTATAATAATATTTGTTTTCAGATTTATAACTTTCAGTCGTCTACTTATTTTCAATCGTCTACTAAAATAACGTCCCTGACAACGTTAGTACATCCGGCTCAGGACAATTTCCTTAAAAACATACTTTTTCTTTTTCTACAAATTGCGCAAATACTTTTTAGCATCATCCTGTTGTTCCTTGTTTTTTCTGTTGTTTCATTGATATTTTCTGTTTTAGTTTTACATTTGAGACAATATGTTGACATTATATATTTGTAATTTAGATAAAATTGGGAAAATTGGCAAAATTATTTATAAGTTTGTGCAATCTCATCATTGGCGTAAGAAGGATGCTTGTCAAATTGTAAAATAAATTTTAAAAAATCTGAGGCGGAGTTCTTCAAACTCGCGGACATCTGTTTTATAAACATCACGCAATAATATCCACAAGCTGATGTTCCAATTGGACGAGTAATTAATTACTTTCGTTAGCGTTCTAGACATATATTTTTTTATTGCGTCACTTGGTGGAAGTCCAAATGAATCAAAGTAATTGTTATTATAAACTGCTACTCAATGCGTGCCAGATCCGTCATTGAAATCCTGTATATTTATCACGCAGGAACCAACATCTGAGATGTTAGCAGCAGGCGTTTTTATCGCCGCAAGTTCATCTTTGGAATAAACTCCGTGGAAATTTTTTACTTATTTTAGCTTATCAAGTATATCAAAGTTACTTAACGCAGACGTTTTCAACGTCGCAGGAGATTTTATCTCCTTGTGCCCGGTAATGTTAGTCCTCGTCCTATTCCCAGCAGATTTGGCAGTAGACTTCCCGCTAGTCCCGCTAAAAGTGGAGCTATTGGAATAAATCCTCCTTTGATTGTTCTTCGACGTCGCGGTGTCTTTTTTTCGTTGTTGTTTTTCTTCGTCGTGGCATTATATTTATCAGTCATATAAAATTAAACGAAACATTAAACTAAAAAGTTAAACTAAAAAATTAAACTAAAAAATTAAACGAAACATTAAACGAAAATTTTCTTTATACCACTGCCAACAATACCACTGCCGGAAACAGTTTCTGCCGATACCACTGCCCTCAACTGCCTTTTTCGTTGCGCAAGATACTGCTCCAGACGCCGCTGCTAATCATAATGTACCTAACACCGGCAAAAGTTTTGGTATTAACGTTCTGTCCATTACAGATAGTGCCGGACCGAAGAAGCCGCCATGTTTTGACATTGCTGTTATTTGTGTGGCACTTAAATTTAAAACAAAATGTTTTCCGCGGTTATACTTATTTACTTGTTTTTTGGTTAACATTAATTTTGTTAAAATACCCGCGACTTTATTGCTGTCGACTTTTAATGATACCTGCCTCTGTTTTGCAATAGCAGCTGCTAATTTTTGAACTTGACCATCAGTTAAATATATTTCTTTTACAATATATTTTGTCATATTATATTAAAGTTACAGATTAAACTTAGAAAATTACTTGTCATTTTTAAACTTCTATCGTTATTTTACCTCAGACAGAGTCAATTGTAACAGATCTGTCGCTGATCACTAACGCGTACACGTACAACTGCGCTACTGGAACTGCTCCAAGTGTCCAGGTAATTTCAATATCAGCTGTGCTGTCGACAGCTCGCTCGCTATGTTTACTAACATCAAAATGAAATATTGGGTAAAGTGTACGAAATTCCTCTACTGATATCTGAGATCCACCTCCAACGTCCTGATATTTTTGTATTGCGTCGAGCAGGTACATGTAAGGTCGAGTAACATTTTTATTAGCATCATGGGTAAAATTGCATTCTATCGCTCGCTCCGGATATTGCTTTGAATTTAGTCTAGCATGTATTCGTCTAACATCAGCATTATCAAATATTGCATTATTTTGTTGTTGGTTACCGCGTCGCGCTTGCTGTTGAAATACAACAAATAATTGCCTCTGCAGTTGTTCGCTTGATGTTGTTGTAACTCGCCATGTGCAGTCGGTAGTATTTGGAACTGCTGTTTGATATATTTTATGTTGCTGAAAATAAATTTTGTTTGTATGTTTATCGAGATTACTGTTTAAATCTGACATTTTATCGATTGACGGAGTTATTCGCGGCATCCACAGCGCAAGTTTATTTATGATAAATTGTACGTCAGCTCCGCCTGACCTAAACAGGCAGTAGTTTTGTTCTGTTCGATCTAAAATAAGTGTAGGTTTAACTCCACGAAATACTTTGTTGTAATCGCGACAAAAGCCGAAAATAATACTTAATGGCAGCATCATTGTAATTTGACGTGATCCTTCTGCAAGTTCTTTTCTCTTAGCATAATCTTCATTGTAACGTGGATTTTTTACGCTAATTGTCCCGTTAACTAAATCTAACATTGCAACACCGTCTGCAGCTGATCCTGGTGGTGTTATACCAAGATTATTACAAGCAGCAATACATCAGACTCTTGTAGCATTTGCATCAGCGGCTGCACCTGGTGCAGCTATACCTAGTGCGGCTGCATTAACGATAAGAAAGGTTCTTACAGTTGCAGCATCTGCAGCGGCATCAGCTCCGTGTAATAAAACACCTTTCGAGAGAAGTTCGGTTGATTCAGCTAAACCACATCCAGTATCTTTAAACCACATCATATTAGTTGCAGTCGATCTGGAGTAATCGTCGGAAAACGAAATAATATTTAAGATTATACTTGCAACTTGTAAGTGACTTGAAATATCCTCAACAGTTTGATTAGCTAATTGATATCGAGCGCTTTTGAATAAGCACCAACCATTATTTATAAGAGCTAATTCTGCGTTAGCTGCAATTGCAACAGGCGGATTAGCTACTGGCATAATCTGGCCACGAACTTCCAATATTGCTTTGTGAGGTAATAAAAATAATCTTCGTCTCGGGTATTAAATGTTCTAACACCAGCTTTATTTGGCTCATTAGAATTTTCGTCGAGATACTCAGTATATTCAAATTCTGTTACGGTGTTGTCCTTGTCATAAGTTTCTGTTAAATCGAAATAATTTTTGACAGACATTTTTTATTTATTAGATTACATAAAATTGGGAAAATTATAAATAATTTTCTAACGGCGCTGTTACTTTAGATATTAACTTTTGTATAATCTGCTCGCCTTTTGGTGATAAAAGTTTTTTTATTCTTGTTATCATAGCACGTTGAGTTTCTTTTGTTGGAGCGATTTCTGATATAACTTGTTTGATTGTTGGTATTCCACGTTGTGGATCGCCAGGAAAATTACTTGTATTTTTCTGAGTAATTTTATCAGTTATTTTTTGTCCAACAGCAGTTCCAGCAGCAGATGCGGCTCCAGTTGCAAAAGCTTTTGATGCGTCAAGTGCAATTGGTGCAACTTTATGCGCGATTCCCGGAACATTTTCAATAATTTTAGGAAATATATTTCCCAAAAATCCACCAACTATTTTTCTTCGGTAAAATTTTTTTTGTTTCATTATATCTGAGGTTTCATAATTTTATTACTAAATCTTTCGCATTATAAATAGGTTTACTATTGTACGCGCCTACACAACGCGTAGGTGTAAATAATAAGTAACAACTTCGTTATTCAAATCTAGCTGTCGTCCAGATTGATCTGTCAACTGCATATTTATACTCGTTATTTGATTTTCAACATTTAGTGGATAATAAATAACTTGCCGCGGACGAATGTGCATGAGCGATCCCGGTGGAACATCTGGCGAAAAACTATATATCGTTTGTCCTTTACTACCCTGGGCTGAGTAAGATCCAGACGCAATGGAGCAATTTATCAGTATTGTATTTACGTCAGTTATATTTACCGGAAAATCACCATTATATGTTGCATTTTCTCCTGCTTCAGATCCATATCCCCAGCGAGTAAATCCAATCAGCGACGCTATGCTTTTTGCTGATGTAAAATCTACTCCATAATTATTTTTTAATGTTATTCTGGCGCGTAAAGTATTATAATTTGGTGTTAGCTCAAAATTATCAGCGACTCCTCATTTTTCGTTATTAATTCGCGCATTATTTTATTTAAATCAGTTACGTCGTAGGCTCCCTGTGGAATTTTAACTGGTTTCCATGTAGGTATTGGGTTTGAAGTTAAAGTAAACCTAAATTCATCATTAACACCTTTTTTTCACGTTAGCCATGGAATGCCAACATGTACAGGAAATTAGTCGAATTTCGTACTGTTTGTCAGTATCAAGTTGTACCGGTGGAATATAATTTACTGAAAAATTTGCGCTATCTTTAGCGTTAGCTGTCGCGGCTGTAGTAGAGTCTAGTAATAATGTTGGTGACATTTTTTATATAAAATTGTTATATTAAATCGTTCTGGTTTATATTAAATCATTATGCAAAATTAATATTTACAAAATTAAGTCGATTAAATGGGTGTGTAAAGTTTCGTAGTCATCAGATGTTAATAAATTTTCCGATCTTAAATGATCAAATATATCAATAATTTCATTATCAATTTCAGTACCAACATTTTCAGCTTCCTTTGATGATATCAACTGCATTAATCTGCCTATCATTTCAGCAGTTGATGCAAATATTTTTGCACCTGTTCCTGATCTTTCAGCTAATACACTGCCAGTTTCCTCTTCCTCAGCCTCTTTTTTACGTAATTTCATGCGATTTTTATCATTTATATCAAATTTCCTAAGAAAGGTGCACGACTTACCAAAGCCTTTTGGTCTGTTCTCAGCTGCTGTTTGTTCAAAGACTCTAGCGATAACACCGGTCCTAATTTTTTTAGTTAGTTCAGTCATTTCTTTATCTTTCGTAACTTTCTCTAATTCAATATTAGACGTATGACGTTATCATTTCATTTAAATCAGCAATACGTTTATCATACCTTTCTTTCGACCAAGTTTTTAAATTATCAATATCATTTATATCATTTTCTGCTAAAAATTCACGATAATCATCAGCAGTTATTTTATCATGTGCTTTTCTTCTATGATATCGTCTTTTATTTTCAACATCTAAAAGCTTTGCTGTCATCTCGCCAAATTCCTTTTGTTCTTTTTCAATATCCGCTAATTTTTCTGATAATCCTTCTACAAGATTTCTGGTCTCAGGTGAAGTTAGTTCTGCTAGTCTTCGTTCAAATTCAAGTGGATTATTCAACAGTCTTCTTATTTCAGCTTGTCTAGCAACATGATCAGCAATATGTCTTGCGAGACCTGTAGTTAAATTTAATCTTTCTTCGTCAGATCTGGCGATAATTTTTGCAGCAGCTGCTTCTTGTTGTTCCTTGAATAATCCGATTAAACGTTTTTCCTGTAGTCGCTTAACTTCTTCTTCTGACAGCGGTTTAGTTTCAGGTTGTTTCCCAAGTAGTGCTTCAGGAACTGGTTTGAGAACTGTTGCTGCTGTTTCTGCAGCAATTATATGTCCACGTCGTGCTTGCTGTACTCGCTTCTTAAATTCTGCCTGAGATTGAGCAAGTTTTTTTTTAGATCTTCTATATGTTTTCTGTATTTTGCTCGTTTGTCCATTTTGTTATATAAACTTACTGCAGATAATTTTCAATACAACAACGAAACATTTTAGTTGAATTATGTGTTAATTTATCAAACAAGAAAAAGTTATATTTATCCGCCGTCGCTTTATGATAAAGTTCAATAAATTTATCTTTTGTCACATCACCACATTGCTCGTTTGCAATATTTCTAACGTCAACATTGTCCAGTCCCGGAAATAATATAAAACAACCAGTATTTCGTCTGATAAATCTGTCAACATTATAAAAACCTTGGGCTAAATAAACAGAATTACATTTCTTATTACGCGATAGTGAAAAATATGATCTTATTTTGTTCATTTCTACATTATTTAGCGGAATATCGTCAAAAACTACTATCTTATGCTCGGACGAATCAAGTTGATTAACTGGAACAAGATCTTCTGGTTGTCTGATAATAAAAAAATCTTCACCAGCATCAAAATCATCGCGAAGTTTGTTATTATATTCGCTTAGTAGCTCGTACTTATCTTGTTGTGGATTAATTGTATAAATATAAACACGATCGTAATTAAAATTATCGCCCAACAGTAAATTCATAAGCAAATTTGTTTTTCCCGACCCAGTTCGTCCAACAATAAGATAATGACAAATCTGGAAGTTCATTGTTATGTTTATGTTTCACCAGCCGCTCTGTATCAAAATTTAGTATCGGTGATTTTGCCATTGTTGTTATACATTTTATGTTATATTAAATAAATAATGAGCCATTATACAAAATTTGGAACAACATTAGAAGATTCATCGGCTACAATAACAAACGGCAATATTGATTTATCAGGTTACCTGAAAAAAACTGGAGATAAAATGACAGGAAACCTGTCCATGTCAAATCAGCGAGTAATAGATTTAGAAACAGATTATCCGCCAATAAATGTATTGATACACAGGCTGTTAGTTATAAACAACTAAAATTCGTCGACGGTAATAAACTAGATAAATCTGGCGGAACTTTAAGCGGCAACTTTGATATGTCAGGGAAAAAAATTATAAATTTAGAGACTGGATATCCACCAGCACACTTAAATCAAACTCAAGCGGTAAGTTATTTACAGTTGAAGTATGTTGATGATAATAAGCTTGATAAAATCGGCGGAACTTTAAGCGGCAACTTAGATATGTCAGGAAAATTTTTTATACATTTAGAGACCAGGTATCCACCAGCAAACTTGAATCAAACTCAAGCGGTGAGTTATTCACAACTAAAATCCGTCGACGATAATAAGTTGTCACTGACAGGCGGAACTTTAAGCGGTAACTTAGATATGTCGGAAAAAAAAAAAATAAATTTGGAGACCAGGTATCTGCCAGAAAACTTAAATCAGACACAAGTGGTAAGTTATTCACAGTTGAGGTATGTGGATGATAACAAACTTGATAAAATCGGCGGAACGGTTATAGGCAATATTAACATGTCGAGTAAAAAAATTATAAATTTAGAGACTGCATATCCGCCAGAAAACTTAAATCAAACACAAGCTGTAAGTTATGCACAACTAAAATCTGTTGACGATAATAAACTTAACAAAGCCGGCGACACAATGACAGGTAACCTTACAATGAGCAATAACTCAAAAATAACTGGACTACCAACAACCTCACCACAAGCTGATGCTGATGCTATTAGTTATGCTCAGTTAAAGGAAGAACTTACCCCATATTTTAAGAAATCTGGTGGACAAGTGACAGGCAACATAAACATGAGAGACAAAAAATAACTACTACATATGTTCCAGTTAACCTTATTGATCTGACAAATAAAGCGTATGTTGATAGTCTCTCTAGAGGCATAAAACGAACTAAAAATAATGTTGGATATATTCCAACACTTTATAACGCAACTGATAACCGAGCCGGGTTTGAGGTAAGCGCATCAGCATATTATCCTGAAAATTATCCTTATTACGCTTTCTCTGATAGAAATGAGTGGACGACCAACGGAGAAGTTGAAAATTTTTGGATTAAAATTAAATGTCCTACTGAAGTTGCTATTTGGCAATTTCATTTGCGCGGCAGATTAAACTCCAGTGTTGGCCGAATTTATAATTGGCAATTGGAAGGATCAAAAAATGATATCGACTGGACAACATTATATAGTGCAGTAAATACGTATATTTCAACAGCACAATATTTTACAGTCCCGACAGAAAATATTGTTAAGAAGTACTTATATTTTCTAGTTAATGTTTTTGCTGCTGAACATCCATTTCCAGGACTAACAGCATTTCAAATATATACACTCGATGATCAGGTATGATCATTGTGATCAAATTTAATCTAAGGCTATAAAATAATGGCAGAACCACCCATTATAACTGTTGCGAGGGAATTTTATGATTATATTTTTAACCCCACCATAACGGTCATAGATGATTCACTAGCGGCAAGTGAGATAAATACTATGAAAAATTTTAAAATTACAATGATAAATTCTCCATTGTTAGAAGGAGATAAAAAATTTGTTCGTGTTATGCATATGCGAGGACCACAACTAAAAAGAGCAATAGAAAACTTTGATATTATAAGTAGATACTGTCATCCTGATGATTGTTTAGAAGAACAAAAACAAGTTGAAATCCTGTTAAAAAAATATTGCTCGAGCTTGATTATGAAATGATAAATTTGATAATACAATCAGGTTTATTAAAATCACGAGTAGCGCAGTTGGAAAAACAAATTAATCAAAGTCATGATCGTCACGACAAGCTAGCTGAATCTAGGATATTAGGAATAATGAGAAACAGAAAGTTACATAATAGTTTTTCAAAACGAGAAATTTTTAAGTATCTCGGTATGTACTACCACGACAAAGAAACTCTAATTAAAATCGTTACTATGGCACCAGACACGGAATTATTTATTAAAGTGTAAGCAAACGCAATTTTACCAATGATACGTAAAAAACTAGAATTTGATCCGATTATTGTTGACAGATCTCTAAAAATAATTAAAGATTTTGATGATGAAATTAATATTCTTAGTGAGGATGAGCGAAAAAAGTTTTTTGAAGAAGTAACCCAAACAAAGTTGGAAGTAAAAATTGATTCTTGTTACGATATAAGTGAAGAAGATGATATTCCATTTCCATCACTCCAACGCTCTAGACAATTGTCATTACGAAATTATTATAATGAAATTGAGAAAATACTCACAAAACCATATGAAAAAATAATGCTAAAAATAGCTTCTGTTATTGGTCTTCTCACAATTGATCTACATAAGCTTAAAAAATTAATGCTAGCAAATTTCGTGGTCGCATATGCAATTATCAGACAACATCTTGTTTTAAAAAATTACACGTTAGATCAAGTAAGCTCGGTATTAGGGTATACTGATAAAACAGAAAGGGATTACAATAATTTAGTGAATGAAACATTTGTATGAACGTGAAGTAAGAAATACTTTTGACTCATACGCCTGGTTAAAGAAAAATGAGGTACTAACAGATGAACGATATAAGGATACTTCGTTAGATGTTTATAACAAATACAGAATTTTTATAGCTGATCCTAATAATAATAAGTTCCGCGAGTTTCTTGATTCGATTGCTGGTACTAGAACTTTTGTGTTTGTATAAAATATTGTATAATGAAAAAACATATAATCGATTTCAACCATATTTCAGAAGAAATTCCAAAACAATATGCTGACACACTAATGCAATATTATAAATTTTATCACAAAAACCTCTGGTGTGTAAAGGAATGTTATAAATACTACCGTAGAATACTTCGAGTAATATCATATTTGCCATTGTTAATGACTAGCTCTGGTATAATCTCAAGTGGAGCATTATTAAATCCGTTTTTTTTAATAATATCTGGTGTCGGTGTCTCTCTTTCAACACTTGTAAAAACAAATTGAACCTAAACTTGAAACAAAAAAAAATTCTTGTAAAACAGCAAGTATCACTTACAAAAAATTACTTGATCAAATACGATCTTATTTGCGAGGTGTAAAATATGATATGGACGATTTAATACGTAAATTTCGTATTATTGACAGTATGTTAACAGATATCCTACCAATGAGAGTCAGCAGGTATGAGAAAGATTATCATAAAATATGGTTACAACAGCAGATGTTTATTTTTCACTTATATCATTATCAAATAAAATATCAACCATATTGTCAATAAATGTCATCAAATCATCTGACCAACCTCTTATTCGTTCGTCATTTTCAGTTGCGAATAACCATACTGACCCATATTTTGGTGATATATAGTAACCAACTTTTTTAATACAGTCGCTTATTATTTTAGGTTTTATGCCAGTATAGCATGAGGCTGATTTTATTGAATCAAATCTCTTACAAAATTTGTTTCTTAGATCAAATCCAACATGTCGGATTGCCGTTGACGGATAACCCATATTATATAATATTTCATTATTTAATATGAAATTTCTATCAAAAAGGTTTATTCTTTCTCCGACAAATTTGTGGTTCTGGTCCAGAATTAGCTTTTGGTTGAGGATCAGCCTCATAGTATACTACTCAGTCAAATAAACTGAGTCTAAATCCTATGGATAAGGTCAATATTGTATGCCTTGGGGTGTCGTTATTCTATATAGATTAATGGCCAGGGTCATTTTTCTATATAAAATTTCGACCGGGATGGCTGGGTCAATATTTTATGGTGGTCGATTTACTTCATTCTACCGGCACTTGTATCTAACATTGACGTCCACCATATGTTTTCTTTGTTATTTCGAGATCTTCAATCCGTTCCCAGATCCTAAGGTGAACCGGAGCGAGAGCCATGACATCTACCAGGTCAGTCTCCGTTATGGCGGGACGGACGAAGATTACACCTCGGAACGGGTGGACGTCAAGTACTACATAAGTAAGATTTTGAAATTATTCATCAGTGTTCCCATCTGACTCTGTCAATTCATGGAACATTAATTTATGAAGTCCCTTAACTAATATCAAACAGTTATATGCCCTGATATTACCTAAAATGTATTAAGTTAATGGATTTTAGGAAAAAAGCCAAATACCTCAATTATGCGAATGTATTACAAGGCTATGTTATGTGAGCCACACAATTCTGGTTATCAAATGCCTTACTTATCCCGCTGGGAAGGGAATGTACTCATGGAACCTGAACTCAGAACTTTACAACCCCTAAAATGTGTTCAGGCCTGATAACCGTCAAGTTAAAGCATCAATATCAATCAATTTGCAATCCTATTCACACACACACACACACACACACACACACACACACACACACACACCAACACACACACACACACCAAATTTCCATTAAGAACTGTAAATGCACAGAGATCAAGTTGTTATAGTGAGCTTCAATCAAATCAGTCAGAACAAAACTACAAGTATAGCTTCTATAGGTCTATCGGTCATGGATTAAACAAAAAGGTTCGATAAAATTGTATCCGCATATGTTTCTTTAGACATTTACATAAATCTATACATATTTGTTTATGCATTTAAGAAACACATGTAAACCTTCGAATTAATAAGGTGTTATTGTTTGGTATACATCTCCTCCTGGTAAGTTGCGCAGGTTTTAATTGGATTGTGATTCACTGTACGTTGTCGCTACATCTCTACCCATAATTCACTCTATCGATCAAAATTGTTTTGTCATTATTACAGAAAATAAATATTGGTTTCATTGTTTGACATTCTCATTAATGGAAACATGGACAATTAACCAAACTAAATAAATAAATAAGAATCAACATTCTTTATACTCGTCGTAATGTGAGTGAAAACTCAAACACGTGCATTGTACTGCCGACCAGTGCTGTGGATTACAAAGATAAGAAGTGTTCCATAATTACATTCGCAATTTAAGGTAGTCAGACATTTCAAGTCTAATGTCTGTCACCAAAATGGTCATAATTTCAAACGTTTTAAAACCATTTTTCATTAGAGTTTCAGTACATGCTAAACATAACACTTTTTCATGTTAGGATAATCTTCAAACTAAATAACACTTTTTCAATTTAGTGTAATCTTAAAACGAAAATATTTTGATTTAATACCACGTGACATGCTAATGAGTAGGAGTGGTTATCACCGCTCAGACAATAGATTAATGAATCCAACTATATCCCTTGCAGGTTTACAGTGGTCAGTGAACGACAACACAAAGTACAACCACCCCATTTATTATCCAGTGGCCGATTTACCCCCACGTAAAACTCATTTCACTCCAACAATGAACAACGTATCCTTTGGCTTACCTCTGAGAGGCAGCAGTATTAATAGTAGTTGATGTTGTTGTTGTCGTTGTTGCTTTTTGTTCTAGTAGCACCGGCAGTAGTTGTAGTTCTTGTTGCTGCTGCTGTTATATAAAGCCGCGAGCGCTTTCCTTTTAATTACCTCGGGGTAAATTTGAGCATCATATTGTACATTTGATAGAACCATTTTTAGCCCAAAACTGAAGCATCCATTTTCTTTTCCTTTCAAGGTCTCCTTTATATCCCCTGTCATTGTGCTAGTTTTAGAATATACATATGTGTATGGCATACAGGCTTACCGCGGTGTTTTTTCCGGTGGTACGTACCAGGACATTTTTTAATGTACTGGCACTTCGGTAGTCTCGTCAGTAAGGAATGTACAGAAATTCCCGAGTAATCTTGTTACCAAGTTAATGGTATGAACAGTATGTTTTCATTTTTCATTGCAAACTAATTCATAACAGGATTATCTTTCTTGGCAAAACGGTTGTATATTTCGCAAAATAAATTTTGAATATTTATAATTATATTTATGAATCTTTAATCACATGTTTGACACGTGTCACGTATGCCAGTGTGATAGTCGAATGAGGATGTTGTGAAAGATATTCGGGCCAAATCCAACTTTTGGAGAACTTTCGGATTTAAAAGAATGTCATTTCTTAGTTTCTTACTCGCTTATGTTAATGTCTTAAGTACATATATTTTCTTTGTAAGGGGGCGGCCAAACCCAAGATTTTCAAGAGAGCGGCCGTTTTCTGTTTGAAGTTTACGAAATTTCCCATGTCGAACAAATATTTTCTAGTTTGTTGAGTAAATGTGTTTTATGTCTATTGGTCCTCTCTGATAAAATCTTGCCCTGCAACCCACTCAAAGTTCCCAGGCCTATTATATCAATAGTACAGCAAGTAAATTGTAGGTTTCAGTGTCAGCACTTTCTACATTTATCAACGACCTCTCTAATGTCAGCACAATGTCTCACAGGGAGTCAGCAATAGCGTAAGCTTAATTATCCCATTTTGTTACAGTTTTTAAATTGCGACTTATACAGCGTTTAACGTAGCAAATTCATCTACTATCAGACACTGACCACTTTAATTTTCGGGTTGAGAAGGTGCGATTTTCGTTTGATCCGAGAAATTTTATTTTATCTCAAGATCATTAATTTTGTCAAATAATAAAATAAATATAATATGGTGTTGTTTTGCTATAAATCAGAGAAACATATTTTTACAACTACTAAGAGATGGAAATATGTTCTTAAAAAATGTAAAGAGCCTCCTTCCCAAGAACATTAAATTGTTGGTCCCTAACACAATTTCGATATACCATGGCACGTATCGCGCTATATACGTTCCTCCCCAAGAACATTGAATTATTGGTCCCATTACAGAAATACCGCTGTATATCACGGTACAAAATGCTTTGAGGCACCAAAATTATAATATCTAGGAAACGCTGGGTGTGGTGGCATTGTGTGTAAAGGTGTAAAGTAGAGATTTATTGCAAACAACGATTCGGTGTGCTTACAAAAGCTACCCTGTCGTTTGATTCTTGTTATATAAAATAGATGTAAGAAGAAAAAACTCTCGTGGATTAATACTTTATTTAGTTAGTCCACAACATTTTTTTTTATATAGTGTATTTATTAATGCATAAGGGACCCAGGGAGGTCAAATGGTCTAAGCCCATCACCTTATTGGATCACTGACATCTCACCTCTGTCTGCATTGGTTGGAGTCTCGGACCCAGCCAACGCGGGTATGTGAGAAAACTTGTCAGTAGCTACCCGTGGGTCGATAGTTCTTCCCAGGATTTTCTCGGGTTCTTCCTCCACTAGATATACCCACCCACCCACCCACCCCACACGCTAATGACTAATTAAGCCTCAAGGACCCACCCCACATTACTACCTGCTTTTATCGACTGTGACATTTTGCGTCTGTCCTGCCAAAACAAAACATTTTAGTCCAATACAAGCGACAATACACGTATAAAGGTATCGCCTATTTCTGAAATTAGTTGTGATAGATAAACTGCGTTGAGAATAACCTTCTCATGCCGAGACAGACTATTTCATATTTCTGCGCATTGTGATAAATGTTGCTATGTGAAGCAGAGAGTGTGTTTCCATGTAATGCTAGTTTACCAGCAACATCCGATAAGCAGATATAATTCCTGCACTTATATGTTTCAAGGCTTCGGTACGTGTCACTTGTAGTAATCAGTTGAGGGTTTTGAGAATTCTGTTCAGTTTTAGACTGTTTGAAGCGTTTTGTATTGAACAGGTGTGCGGGCACATGACGTTTAAAGTTGTAAAAGTTTAGGTTTGACTCAGGCAGACCAAATCTATGGAGCAATTCCTTAATTGTAACAGATTACATATTACTTTCACCCGGCTCCTCTCCTGACCCAGTGGAATGACTTGGCACCAGACCTGCGCATCTGCAACAGTTTTACAGTTAATATGACTGACTGCGAAAAGGACCTCTGTTACTGCACACACCTGCTGGAAGTCAAGCTCGGACAGGTACAGGACGCACATAAGCGAGTTAGATAGATAGGACAATGCGTGAATATAGACTGACGGCATTCCATTATGCACTTACCTGGAGTGATATCGTAATTACATTTTTATTTTTTCTTACCATATATTTTTTGTCGATTTTTCCAAAACTTGTCATTTACTATAGAAATTGTAAGATGTTTAATGCGGTGGGGATTTTAATTCCTTATAACCGAATACTGCAGGCTACGTTAGTAGAACAGGCTAGGCATGGAAAAATTGCGAACGTACGTATATATATATATATATATATATATATATATATATATATATATATATATATATATATATATATATATATATACCACATACATTAAAAATAACATGCATTTAAAGTGTTGATATAAAGCAATTTGATATACCAGTACTATTGGTATATCAAATTATGATCCGCCCATGGCGCAATAATACGCATATATAAACATTCTCGCGAGCGTCTGCAGTTGATTCTAGATCAATGATCAATTTCCACAAATTAGTCACTAGTGACGTATGAAAAATAATGATGAAAAGTATTAATAATCCCCGTTTTCTAAATTAATTTAATATGGTACACATTTTCATCACAATCCTTTCTGCTTTCTGTTCTCCCCTCCCCTCGCAAGCATAACGGACAAACTGCACAGAAATGTGGAATGAGAGAGAAAAGGAATTTGGGCTGGATTAAAACCTTGAAATAGAAATTACACCAAGTAACCTACAAGAATATGGTTCGTCGTAACGATACGTGTGCACTTTTTCCTTGAGGATTTATCAACAGTGTTTATCAATGATACAATGTTGCAAACCAGTAAATTCCTCGGTTACGTGGTACACATACTGTGATATATTTAATGTTATGTTTTTTTGTTTTTTCTTAAACATACCATAATGTTCTAAAAAATCGATTATTATTATTTAAATATGAAAGTGTCCAAAGGTCTCTCTCTCTCTCTCTCTCTCTCTCTCTCTCTCTCTCTCTCTCTCTCTCTCTCTCTCTCTCTCTCTCTCTCTCTTGACCATCGTAGCAGGATACGGGCTAAAATCTATGAAATGGCGAACGTAGAGGATTTTCCGACAATATCTGGACTTATGAATGATGGTAAAAGTTAAGTCAAACCAACCAAAGCATGAGAGAAAGAGAGACAGACAGACAGACAGACAGAGACAGAGTTTTAAAGTCAAACCGACGAGAGAGAGAGAGAGAGAGAGAGAGAGAGAGAGAGAGAGAGTTTATGGTCGATTGTACTGTTGCTAAAGCAGAATAATGGCTTAGAACAACTGTAAATATATTAAAATATTTTAATTACCTCTTGTTGATTCGTCAGTTGGCTTAGTTTCTATTCCACATTAATTTCCATGCGCCGGTATCTGAATGGCGTAGCTATCCACGTGTTGCTAGTGCTCCACTTTTATCATTAAAACCATCTTTCATGTTTAAATCATAAGTGTGTATTATATTGATTTAATCAATGTGGAGAAAAATAGAAACCAAGAAAAGAAAGCAGTCAACTTATCAATATGCAGAGGTGATTGCAAATAGCCACTAAAGGTATAGAACTACATTTTGTAGCGGACGCACTCGGGGATGTGAGGAGTTCATTCACTAGGTCAATACACGGCTGCCTGTAGTAAATCTGAACTCCGTTCAAAGGGCAAATATATGTATTTGTATGTGATATAAATAAAATATATGTACAGTATGTACGCTATATCAATGATATACCACTCGTTGTATAAATTTTTCATTAAAAGGGAACTCAGCAAGCTTCGTTTCCTTTTAATGAAATATTTATACATCTCGTGGTATATCATTGATACAGCGTACATACTATACATATATTCTATATATATATATATATATATATATATATCGGGAGGTCACGTGACACCACCCCCCCTTGACCCATGCTGCGGGCGCCCATGTGAATAACTGTTGGATACCCATGCGTTCTTTTCTGACAGGGATTTTTATTACAAAAGTGTTTGTTCTGAAGGATTTAGTGCCATGGCTCAAAATGAGGGATTTTACTTACCATCTGCATATAAAGATCAGTCGAAATAGTCCGCGAAAGCAAAAGGCTAAAACCTCCTTCACAAAATAGTGCCAAGCACCGTTGATCTCAGCCACCATTAATGTCTGGAAAAAACGCAAAGAATTAGGCAAAGAATTCTTTTTGGTCTAATTTCACGTGCCGTCAGTGTCAAAGTATCACGGCAAACCTTTCTTACAGGAGAAAAAGAGGATGGGGTAAATCTTGGAATACTCGGGTGCCCAGTGGATGACTAAAACAGATACACATCAATACCCTGTCCCTGCTGCGGACCTTTTGCTAATAACTGATATATCCCACTTACGGGAGAAACTC
>JAECUM010054287.1:0-10422 GCA_016617855.1 Megalonaias nervosa
TTGCTCCATTTATATAGTAATACTATTTGTCTAATTATTGTTTTGAATATCTGGCGAGATAGTCTTCAGCGGTTTTTATGGGAGATTCACCTGACGATTTCTTATCATAATATCGTTTCAACTCTCTGTATCATTTACCACCGTATTGGACACATAACCGTGTTTCTCCTCTGACCCCAACACCACATCGTAAACACGGTTTCGGTCCTAGAATCCCTTTGCGAAAACTTTGCATGTGTTGACCACAGAATTCATGTACGCATGATTTATTACAAGGAAGAGAAAATCCTATCATTAACCACTTGCATTTGTTATTTGCTTGTATCATTATACGAATAGTTAAAGTTTAATTAAACATATATTTGTCTTAATTATAGCATGGATGAATTTGAGAGATTATCCGCAATTGAACCTTCCAGAACAAGATTCGATCTTGACAAACTACCAAAATCTAAATTTATTTTTTCGATGCAAGATCTAGCTTTGATAAATAGCGATATAACCGATCGTTTCCGTGAAGCCAAAGATGGTGCGGCTCATACTTGGTCAACTTTCAGGATCATGAATACCATTGATGTTAGAATGAACGACGAACGAGGTAGAAATATTATCAACTATCTCGACAACCAGCGACAACCAGCGATATATTATTCTAGTAAAATTTATTGTGCAGACAGATGACGACACTTGGATTATCCGTGATAAACGTGACCCCATACGACTTCATACTGGAAATAATGCTGTTATATTAAATAAAGAATCCAAACCAGGAACATTGACTGGTAATGATAAACGAGCGTATCCTGTAACTGCAGTTGCTCATGCGATATATTCGCTAAATGATAAACCTAGAGTTAAGAATCTCAAACCAATGAAATTTTCCTTGACAGTGTCCGTGACTATGTCCTTGACTTCGTCAAAGTCACTAAACTGCGTAGCTGAGCGGGTTATTGAACATTTCTCAAAAGCAATACGCGGAAGCGGTTTAACAGATCTAAGACGTAAAATAATAAATAATTGGGCAGAAACAGTTAAAGATACCGGAGCATCTATCAACGACGTTGCTAAGATAGAAAAGAAATTAAAATTTCCAATAACAGTAAAAACACAAACCGGAGAGATTTTATACAAACCGAAATATACAAAAAAATGGAACTCCTATAACGATCGTTGATCATAATGCACATGCATGGACATCTGCAGTAACAATATTTCCACGACACAGAACCGTTAAATTTTATAGCGATTATATATTCGACGCTATCAACGATATTAGTAAGAGTGACCTTGTATGCGTGTGGTTATTTCAGAGTTCAGATTCATATTGATCAGTTTGTAAGGCCTAACGGAGAAATTTATCATGAAGAATCTCTCCACGAAAATATCAAAAATCTTGCATTGAAATATAATGCTGATAATGTCGAAGTTGAACGGTTACTGAATAATTGTTTTACAGTTCCATCAGTTGCGGCTCACTTTGCTCAAGAGAAAAATTCATGGAAACCGACAAGATTAGAATTTCTTAAAGACATCCAGCACAGCTGTGTCGAATACGGACACGGCGGATTCTGGAATACTAAATACGATTATAGCGATATTATATCGGTTGATATGGTAGCGTGTTATCCTGGAAGTTTCTTGGATACGGAGAATGTTCTGAATACCTCAAATGATTCGGACATCCAACACACGAGATGACAAGAGTTGCGATAAACGGACTTTTACCAAATTTTGACTTAGCTGGATTTGCTTGTATAAAGTCATTCGAGTTTGCGAAAAATCTGCATCCGATTATTTATGTTTGGTTTGGAAGACATTTCTCAGAAAAATATTGGGCTCCAATAGTACTATTACGGTATATGCTTGATACTGGAATTTTAGTGTCGTTGAAAGTAAACGAAGCCATTATATCGTATCGTCCGCAGAAACAAATTTGGTTACCACAGCAACAGAAATATTCCCCGGATGAAAATCCTGATATGATTGATTATGAAAATAAAATTGCAAAAGATCTTGGTAGGAAACTAATTGGTAAGTTTACTCAAGGAGGATCATATGATCATAAACGAATGTGTACAAGATTAATTATGGATGATGCTGAACTCGATTTTATAATTGCTGATACAACGGAAAAAACACATTTGTAAGTCGGAGTAATGCTTATTTATCAGACGGGTCTAAATTAGATACAATCGTGAGCTATATTGATGGTGAGTCACCGCAGTTTACTCATTTAAGATCTTCTATGCTTGCTTACGTTTCCATAAATTTATTATCGATGGTAAACAGATTTCCTCGTTACGCGGTTAGAGTTGCCACGGATTCATTTTATATAAATAAAAAAATACTTAGATTTACTAAAACCGCTACTCGGTAATGGTGAATGGGGATCATGGAAAATAAAACAAGAAAATATACTTGACTATTCCGAATCTGCAGACGTTGAAATCAGGGAACGGTAATGACAATCAAATATTAGCATCGACAGCACCATCTGTGTTTGATCCTGTGGCCAGACATAAAACCGTTTATCTCAATGGACCTGGAGGTTCTGGAAAAACAACACGTAAATTATTTCGCCGGAGTTTGAAGAACTCCGTTGATATCATTGTACTGACATCTACACATAGACTAGCGAGAGAAATAAATGAACGAGGAGTAAAATCTCAAACTCATCATAGTTTCTTCAGATGTGCTTGGATACGTGGACACCTGAGCGAATGGGTGAGAAATATATACCCCGGATTATCATCTGGAATGAAATTTGTACGGTATCGTTAGAAATATTAGAAATATTTATCAATTGGTTACTGACAAAAAATACTGCTTTGATAATGTGCGGCGATCATGGTCAACCGCAACCTTTTGCTGGACAGTCTCCGCACGAATGGTTAAAAGCGTTTGAGGATTATTATGAGGAGATAGCCGATGATCATAAAACTATTGATGAACCCCTGAAAGAATTTAAAAGATTAATCGGACTACAGCCAGATAGAATACAATGTGAGATAATGCGTGAAGTAATTCCAGAAACTCCTGTGAATGATTTTTGGAATTTATGGAGACCAAATGATTTAATAGTTGCGAGTAGAAAGATAGTTCGTGATGAATTGCAAGAAAAATTATTTTTGTTACATAAAGAAAAATTTTCAAATCTACCCGTACCATTGTGTTATCGCCCAGCAGATACTCGACGACAGAATATTGAAGTTGAAATTCCAGGAACAAATGAAAAACAAAATCTTGCATTAAATTATATTGCTTTGGTTGATGTTGATGTTGTTGAGAGCGCGTTGATCATGGATAAAACTCCATGGAAATTAGGATATGCTATAACGATTCATTCGTCACATGGACTAACTATTACTGATACAAATATCTGGATTATCGATGATAGATTCGAATGGTGAAATTTAGTTTATCTCGCAGTATCTTGAGTCAGAAGAATATCTCAACTGCACAGGGTTATTATGAATTTTACAGACAATAATAATCAAACTGCTAGTGAGGACACCGAAGGTGTTGGCGTAATAAGAATAAAACTATATGGTTAGAAGCAATGTGACAAAAAAATAAAAAAATAATCGCGACTTTGATATCGATGCTGAATTAATTATAACACTAAAACAACGACAGAATAATCATTCTGCAAGTTGTAACTGTAATATGCTATGGGAGTATTCGAGTAATAATCGAAGACAATTCACCGTAGACAGAATTAATAGTAGTATTGGTCACACGCGTGAAAATGTGATGCTGACCTGTCTTGAACGTAATCGACGTAGGGGTGCCAGTTTACAAAAGCGAACGCGGTGGTAATTGTGTGTCTTCAGAAATTATTTGTAATTGTTCACGTACAAATCCAGGCTGAGAAGTAGTTGAATCCAGTATGTAGATTGCAGGTCTACCAGTGGATCGAACCACGCTTGAAATGTTATGTGTAGTCACATTCCAGATAGGATCAGTCTCTCTTTTTTTACCTCCTTCGAGTTCACCGGGTTCATATAGATACCTTACAGTCACATTACCTAAAACTGGCTGTTTTGAAAAGTCACGTCGTTGTCCGTAGCCATCGCTACGGGGTATATGTTTCTTTGTAATTACAACGGTAGGTTTCACAGAAACTGAACGAGTAATTTCATTATTTAACGCAGCTATCACACTTGGTAATCTTGCAACCCATTCACGCGATCTCATGTCGCTCTGAATTATTTCCTTCGCATACTGGTATCCAAATAACCGCTCAGCGAGTGTTCGATTAAATCGCTCAACTATTGCCTGATCACGATGAATTGTAGTGTGTCCTCGTCTGATTTTGACATTATGTTTTTTCATCAGCGATGATACTGTATCAAGAAATTCTTTGCCAGGATCAACTTGTATCAACTGTGGCCATTGCAAGGGTCCTCGTTGATAAATTAGTTCAAACGCAGATGCAACTTCAGATGCTGTTTTGTTGGCAGTGGTTCTGCTTCTTTATATCTACTTGCAACGTCAACGACAGTTAACGCGTATTTGTATGTGCGTGATTGACGTCTACGTGTTTTAATGGTATCGTGTGGTAAAAACAAAATGTCTGCTTGTTGAACTTCATTGGGAACCCTGATATCAAAATGTGCATACTGAATTTTTTTAGGTGGTGGTAGATATATTTGCCATATTGTCTGTCGTGCTAACCACGTTGCAGCAACAGCACGTGAGACTTTTGCTGCTTCAGCAAGTTTACTAATCGCTGCTCTGCCCTTCCAATATCCTCGTGGGCTATAATAAACATATTCCATTATAATAGTTATATAATTAATTACCAGCTCTACGATTAGTTTGCCTTCATAGCAAATTTTACTAGAAAACTAGCGAGTTTTTCTCTGAGAGATTTATCAGGTATAACGTATGAATCAATTTCACATCTGTGAGATGCCGTTGTTGTAAATCCTTGCTTTTATACGCAACATCATGAACGTGACACGCTTGATCAATATTATTTATTGGATACTCTCCTGGTCTTGGTTGATCTCGTTGGTCAAGTCGGATATCAAGTCAAGTTCCAGGACCACAATAATTGTATCCGGGGAAATGTTTTTCTCCGGGATACTTCGCCCACGGAGTCCCTGGTAATTTTGCCAACGAAGCAGCGATATCACCTCCTATATTTGTGCTAGACGAAACAAATTTGTATTTATTTGTACCACATTTTTCACACTTACCTGTCAGTGCGCTTGTTTTATTTTTTTGTTATTATTGTTATTAATATAGTGGTGGAGGTGGGTGCCTTGCATCGAACACAATATAGATTCATATTACTTGTTATTATGGATATAACTGACTTTTCTGCTGCACGAAAACAAAAGCCAGTCAAGCATCACCCAGCGCTACCGAACTCTATTAGAATGATAATAATTGGGTCATCTGGAATTGGTAAGACGCAATTATTGCTTAATCTGATAATGAGATAGCTCAAATGGGATAAGTTATATTTAGTGGCACCATCTGTAGATGATCAACGATGCTATGAAATGCTTAAAGATTTTAATGAAAATGCAAAATCGTTATATGAAGACATGGAGTCAGTGTTATTGATTTTATCACCGATATTGATGAAGCGACATCTGTGGATGACCTGGATGGACGTATTAATAATCTCGTAGTATACGACGATGTCATGCTGGACAAACAATCGAATCCAGCTTGGATATTTTCCAGAGGCAGGCATAAAAATACGGACATGATTTATATTACCCAGCGTTATACACAAATAACTAAAGTGATCAGAGACAACTGCAATATTTTGGTTGTTTGTATTCAACGGAGTTGATAATCATACCTTACAAAATATTTATTATACTTGGTGTTCAGGGGACATGGACATGATCAAATTAAAAATTTTCTTTGCACACGCTCAAGCTAGCCAGTTTGGTTTTATAACAATAAATTTACATGATCCCAGGTCGAGATATCGTTACGGACTTGATACAGTATTTGGATAAAACAGAGCAGCAGAGAGGGTGGACTGACACAAATCACGCGCACGAGTACATAAACGAACACGCATAGCATTTACAAACACAGGTGTCACGAACGAGTAACAGCGCAAATAACCCACGTAGAGAGAATCTCAATTCGGTTAGAGGTTCTGGTTTAGCGTATCTCAATTCGGTTAGAGGTTCTGGTTTAGCGTTATTGACCCTATATTTTTGCCTTATTTAGTATGATTTTCATGTTTAAATATATTTGTTAGATCACTAATTTGTAGGGTTCACTCTCTCTGCTGCTAGTTGTGAGTATTATATTCATTCATTGAGAACATTATCATTACAATGCTTAGAAAAAGTATTACAGTTTAACTTTTCTTTTAATTGTGTGGAAATATTTAAGAATAAATTTTTTTTTTTATATTTTTTTTCTGCCTGTGTGGAGAGTGTCAGTTTTAGGGCAACAATAAATAACTAATGCGTACCGTATTGCAGCGTGGTAAGGCATATGATAGTTTGTATCACTAAACCATGCAACCATAAATCTCAGTGATTAGTTTTTAGTAATGAATGACTCCTATACCGAATAACTGGCTAATTACTCGATTTGAAAGAGATCCTCCCAAGACCTATTAGCCATAATCACTAAAATAAAAATATACGGACTCATTCATAGAAGAGGATGAGTTATAATGCTAAAACCGCGTAATATATACGATATCCTTCTCCACCCATTTAATTCGCACCACACAATTAAACTTAAGTTTCCACTCTCTTGTAAGCATCGCGATCAGAAGCTCATTTTATGACGCATTCACTAATATATGCATACATTCTTTCACATATTTCCAAGAATCATGTCCTCAGACTCCCACTAATAAATCTGATGTGATGATGAAATTAATGGAAACAATGCTAAAACATGCAGAACACTAGAATTTCGCCAAGTCAAACACATCAATTATTATATAACGATCACACGATATAAAATTGGCGGTAGTAAGGATGACTGATTCACATTACATTCTAAAAATCATCTCATTTTAAAATTAAAATAGTTTAGAATTTCAAATGGAAAATATATTAATGGCAATCAACTTTCTTTTCACAAGATGTGGCGTAACATATGATTACATTTGCATAGATAATAACGTCTAACTCGTGGAGTCAAAAGAGTACACACTCTAATCAAGCTGTCCGATATACACATTCCACTGATTTTCTGGTTAGGAATTACCCATTATAACGTGTCTTCATTTTTTTTTTTTTTTTGGTTACAAGAGATATCATCATCAAAGTCTAAATGAAAAAGACATCATTTCGCATACCTGGAAATATCTCACAGTTGAACATTTTGTCCGAATACAAATTTGTGAAAAGTACAAAAACGATTGCAACACGTCGGCCATTTTTGTCCAATTCAATGCATACCATATAAACAATGATTACAAGGTAGTTCCTATCTGATAGAGTGTTCTTCATAGTTGCCTGCGGGGATAACGGTCGCATACACCTGTCGCAGTATTTAGCTTATACTATTAGTGATGAATTTAAAAGACTGAAGAAAAAAAAAATAAACGTCCAACTGGATTAACATTTTATGAATGATATCTTGGATTACCTTACCGAAGCATCTGCACTGTCATTTACATTATAACTGTTTATTGCATATAAACTTTTCTATGGCCCAAATTATGATACATATTTTTTAAGAATATTTTATAATTTCATACAGATATAGCAAAGACTTTTGTACCACTTATCCTTAAGAGAATTTCATGTTATTTTTAAAAATTCACCGATGAAGGAAGAGATTACAACTCATATCTAGTAATCCCTGTAGCTGATCGATCCCCAGTTCATGCTCATATTTGTATATCTAATTTAGTGGCCATAATCTATAACACCGTGATATGTTTGCTTAAAACTGACATATTCTGCCTAAGATGTGTACGAAAACAATTAGCGCATTTTACTTATTTTGCTGGGGAAATCCTATTGCTAACTAAATGAACATCTTACATTATTTTTACAGCAAATATAAATTTAGAATTAAAGCAGAAGAATTCTATCCGTCCCTACTATGCTAATACCTACACTTCAAAATGAGACACGCGATCCTTCTGAATTCCCTGACCGATGTTAATTTCCCAGTATTCATATCCGCTATTTATGCGTTTATCTCTTTTTCTTTCTTCCTCTCCCAGCCAATAAAATATCTGGATTTAAATTAAAGTCCAATTCTTACATGAGACATTAATTCACTCATTTGTGAATAAGTGCTCTATTGTTTGAGTTTTTGATTAACCAAACCTAAAATCCCATGGATAAATAATAAAACGAATAATTAAACGTATTTATTTATTACAGGCACGCCAAAATAGGTAAACAAAACAAACTTTACATGAGTTACATGTGTCCATGGTAATTTTTTACTTTTTGAAGATTTCAAGAATTTGAGATACAGACGTCTTTTCTTGACGTTTTTATTTTATTCTACGTTATGTGAAAGAAATGAAACAGGAAGCACTTTTTTGTCGCTGAAATTCCTGACAACATTTCGAGTTGTTGATTGCATAAGTCTTTAAGTTACTAATTTTTACAGCAAAGAGAAAAAGAAACGAAGCATTCTGTCCGACTCTACTGTAGCAATCCCTCCACGTCAGACTACAGTAAACGATATGTGTGTGTGTGTGTGTGTGTGTGTGTGTTATACAATCCGTCAATTACGTTTCGCTTCTTATTCCCTCTGTCTCATTATGTCTGTCTGTCTCTCTTTAAACAGTATTGCTATGCTTATATACTGAATTATTTCAGTAATTTACTGACTACGAGGTCAATTGTTTGATTGGCTGTTTAACTAATGCTATCAAACACATTGATACATCACTAAATTAGTGAACATTATTTATTTATGTTGGGGAGGTAGAAATGTGAAGATAACGTCTTTTACAACTACACGTTAATATTGTTTTTACTTTCTGAAGTTTCCTCCTTAAAACGAAAGAAGGATTTGCCTGCCAGACGCATAGAGGGACAGAAGAGCAGATATAAGGGATAGCAATATGTTTTAGGTTAATGACTGAGTAGTGAAAACTATTTTTTCCCGAGTGCACGTGGTAAAGGATGCCCTTGCTTGCGATGGAATCGCACGTCACATGGACGAGGGCCCAACATTATTCAATTCTCAGTCAATGACCTTTTTATTATACACTTAATAGCAAACATTTTCATCGTTCTGTTACATTAGAGGAATAATACATCTGAAACAATACAATTGTTTTGTTTCATTCCATATTCTTACATGTAGTTCAATTTATTAATGAAATATGAGCACCGCGCATTAATATACACTATTTTACTACTATAAAAGCGCGCGTCGGCAGTGAACAAAACTTGGCTGCTGAAAGAGAACGGAATGTCATGTAGACTAAGAAAAAACGACAAAATATAGATACGATAAACAAAAATGTATAAGAGGAAAATACCTCGCTACAGCAATGGTGATTAAAGGTACAATTAGGAAACGTTGCGCCAGAAAAAATCCGCGAATGTGGTCTTTGTGGGCGACTTCCTCAATTTTAGATGTTGCTGTCATGGCGGAAGTAGAATTTGTGTAGGGTAGATTGGGTTTAGTAGTGTGAGCCAGGAATAAAGAATATTCCTTCTGCTCCTTTACTCTTTGTCTAAAATCGTATGCGGTGCTTCATGAAACAATTTTGTGTCCTGCGATCTGCATGATTTTATTTGGTGGCTCACTGGCTTTGGAGAGTGTGGTAACTTGTTTTTTCTGAGGTAGTGATTCGTGTGATTCTACTCTGAAGTCACGCAATTTCAGCAACAACCTTCTTCAACGTACCCAGGGTATTGGGTCCCATCGGTCTTCAGTATTACCTGAAAATAAGGATTGATATTCCTTTTGAAGTCAACGTCTTTTATGCGATTCCAGGTAGTAAATAAAACATTGTTATTCAGAGTGAATAAAAGTGCACAGTTCATGTGAAATAGAACATGCTCATGAACCTGCTGATTGATATATTATATGAACAATTAGTATGACATACTATTTCGTTCTTGCAGTCATGAGATTTTGGATTTAGACCTATTCATAGATTCTTTATTTAATTTTGATGGTGGCTACAGTAGATATTTTTTTAAAATTTCATTTTGGATGAGACCTATATCTATTGGATGAAATGCAATACCAAGGATCGTCAGCCTAAGCCGATTGTATGGTACTGCATTCAGATAGAATGGGCTATGCTATTGTTAGTCTGTGGTGGACGTTAGCGCAGAACTCGTTGAAAAGGGCAATTGGATCCTTTTCCTTCTGCATGCCTGTCGAAAATATTTTCGGCACCATGGCTCGGAAGTCACCCCCCCCCTCCTTGTTCCATCCATAGTGTTGCTATCCCTTTCATGATATTTCAGGTATTCTTCCCCACCTGTGCGT
>JAECUM010054289.1:0-20223 GCA_016617855.1 Megalonaias nervosa
TGCTGTTAACTTATGCAGGATATCTATGATTTTTAAGTAGTTATAAAGAAATGTTTCATAAGTGAAGTAGAAACATTGCATTATGACAAGTGGCGCAGCAGCCACTTGTGACAATAAAAGTGCTTCTTTCCACTTCACAAGTGAAATGTTTCCTTATATCTTCTCAAAGAACATAGATTTTCTTTTTGTTACATATTTTTTATGACAAAAGCCTTTGATTTGCATGGATTTGCTTCCCCATTCTATGTCAATGCGATTCACAGCTGCATTACTACATCAATAAAAGTTTCTGAAATTTTAAAATACTTTTAGGACCATGCAATTTTACAAATTTAGATCATAAATGAAATGCTTCAAGTTGTGTATTTTTTCAAATTAATGTATTCATGCAAAAATGAAAGATTTTTATTTTCATTAACATATTGATGCAATAAACATTGCTGGGGTGGGGGTACTATGGCAGCATGACAGAATGCTCCAACAGACTTTTCAGTGCATAACATTATTAAACAACAGGCTTTTTTATTGTGAGTTTCCTTGTGAGAATTTTGGCTGCTGTTTTTGTTTATTTCTTTCAGACATGAATTTTACTTTGGTAGACTTGCAGCCAATTTCAGTAAATTCAGATTGTAACTTAATTTCGGTTTGCAATTGGCAATAATAAATGCCTGATTTCTCCATCATTTTCAGACATGATTATGATTGTGATGACAGTTACAATCTCTACTTCAACAATTTTTGTATTATATGTGATCAAAATTTCTTAGATATGTGTACCATTTGTCCTTGAGTGTAACATATAACAATCCTGTATGGTTGACACAGAATATCAAATAGCAACAGGTCGTGTAAGTTCAGGTGCTGACAATTTGCATGATTCATATGGAAAACTAATTATCAAAAAGTTAATACTTGAAGCCTGCTTTTTGTTGTCTGGGTTTCATTTTCAGGCATTCATGGTGGTCTCTTATCATGGATTACATTAATGTATACTAGACACATTTAAGACCTATTCATCATGGATGGGGAGAGAGGGAGAAGGAATATAAGAAACAATATGTCTTAATATAGAAGCACAGATTTCAAAGGGCAGATGTATTCCTAAATGGAAAAAGAAAGTAGTCCTAAAAGTGGTATTGCCATTGTGGCAAGCGAAGGAAAAGAAGAAAAAATAAAATTCATAACGGCAGATATATTTCCTAAGTGGAAAAAGAAAGTAGTTCCAATAGTGATATCACCACAGTGGCGATATAATTTTTTCCCCACTGATATATTTCAATATGTAATTATTAAATATAATAAAATTTAATAGCAGTTATACATTGCTGCTTCTATTGCATTGCCATGACCTTAGTCCCCAGTCCAAGCTAGTTATTCCATACTCCAGGTACTACTGGAGAGCCAGAATTGTAAAGAAAATGATCTCAATGGACCAACAAATGTGTAAGAAGGTGACAGATCCTAACATCAGAAAGAGATGACAGCCTTGGCACATATAACTTGTTTTGTTATATCAGAAAGAGATGACAACCTTGGTACATATAACTTCAAGTTTGCTCACATGACTAAATTAGATTTTTTTTCCCAGGTAGATCATAGGACATAAAATGTAAATATATAATAAATTGACAGTCTCTTACAAATTTGTAATTTTATTTATCCAATTCATTTGAGATCTTATTTCAGTTAACACTGAAACCTTATAGATTCATTGTAATACGTCACATGATAATCCACTTCGCACCTGTCATAACCCATGGCTGCCTGTTCGAGATTTCCTCATATTTTATGAGTATGCATAAAGAAAAAAATACCTCATTAAGAACACAATGTGACAGTATCTGACACAAATGAATGTGCCCAATTTCTACAATTGATAAGTAATTGTGTTTGGAAGAGAAACTTTGGCTCATTCCAATAGTGTAAGGTAATGTTGGCATTCACAACATCACAGTTGGTACTACTTACTGATCGTACTTTAAATGTTTGCCAGAAGATGCCATTCAAACTGCCTTGGCTATTTACAAAGCAAGGATTGACCAAAAAGCTGCGAGTACATGGAACTATTTTTTCATTTGCAAATTCGCAGTCAACGGTACAGTCATTCCATTAGTTGCAATAGCCAAGGGTGTTCGTTTAGATCACATTTTCGTTTTTTTGCAAAGAAATTGCTGGATAAACAAAATTATGATTTTTATGTAAATTACTGTGCTGATAAATATCCAAGGCAAATATTTGTCTCGCATAAATAGTTGAGGTTGAGGTGATCCAAATGGTTATATTTGGTCACAATAGCAAGAATATTTGTCTTGTGCTCACAGTGATTGGTTAAGCATGTTTTTGCATGTTCATGAGAAACAAGGAAAGCTTGGCATGTGATAAAGGAGCATTGTGGATCATCCCCTTTTGCTTGCAACAGTGATGTAGGTTGAATTTATCACAAAGCTATACACACTATGATGTATGGAACCATTTCTTTGTGGATCATCCCCTTTTGCTTGCAACAGTGATGTAGGTTGAATTTATCACAAAGCTATACACACTATGAGGTATGGAACCATTTCTCTGTGGATCATCCCCTTTTGATTGCAACAGTGATGTAGGTTGAATTTATCACAAAGTTATACACACTGTGAGGTATGGAACCATTTCTCTACAGACAGACAAACAGGCAGATCCTAGAATATTTTATTGTATTATGCCTCCTTTGCTGTAGATCCATATTTTGTGCTCTATGATACACATGTGTAAACCTTCAGCCAGGGTAAAGCCAAAATTTATTTAATGCTGATATGATCATGTTAGAACACCTTAAGTGCTGCTTTTAAAGTCTTTAAAGCATACATTATGAACAAGGTGTTTAAGACACCGATCTAAATAACCCCCAAAATGGTTATGGACATGGAGGGGGACTTGTGCCCACTGGGCTGCTTAAATATGGGGCGAGGATTACCATAAACTCCAGGCTATCCATGGAGGTTTGCGATGGACATAATGACAAAACTCCGGATTATCCATGGAGTTTGCGATGGACATAACGACAAAACTTCGGATTACTCATGGAGGTTTGCAATGGACATAACGACAAAACTCCAGATTTTCCATGGAGGTTTGTGATGGACATAATCACATTAACTCCAGATTATCCATATTGTCACAAACTGTCCCAAGGCTAAAACCTCCATTATCACTACCTGTACCTGGCAACACATCTGCAGCTCTAACAACACCTGGAAAGAATGTGGGGATGGCTACTCCTTGCTCCTCCAATTCACTGGATTTAATCATCACAGTCAGCACTGTACATCTAATTTTGGAAAGGGTGTGGGGGAATCATAACATCATTCTAAGCATTCAATGAGGGCTCAAGATCTTGCACTCGTCCAGTGTAAACTTCACATGTCTCACCTTGCTTTTGATGTTTTTCCTCAAAACAGTAGACCAGGTATCTCACACACTTCATGTTCATAGCTATGTACACTTCATGCAAGCAAGAGATGTTACATTGTTGCCATTTAGATTGCTTACAGAATTTCATGGCCATTGTTTAACTCAAACAATTACAACAAATCGGAAAACAAGAACCCAAAAGTGTTAAACAATGTAAATAACAAAACTTATTACTTAATAACCAAATGGAAATATATTTGCAGTGGGCGTGAATAAACAACCAACAACAGGCACCACTGATAATGTGTTGGAACGCGAGGTCAGAATGAACAAAGCCCAAAACTGTCCAGACAGTGGGTGTAAATATTGATCATAAGTAGAAAATAATGATAGCCACATGTAATCAGTACCTCACAACACAAATTCAGACCTGCCATTCCTTATGATTTGACCATTAGTCTTATAAAATATGGACTAATGGAATAAAAGTACAAATTATGTAAATATGATTGTGGTAAAATCTGGATACTGGCTTGTCTATGTTTGATTGGATCTAGGTTTCATATTAGATTTTGTGGAGTTGGTCAGTGAACAAGCTAACTTTTCTTGAGCTGTTTTAAACTACACATAATTTTGCATGCAAAATGTCTGCATGTTCAAGCGATTGCTTATACAAATTTTCAAGAAATGGTGTCTGCCAAGCAATATATGTTCGAGACAAAAATGAAAAGAAGTCTCTTAAAAAGCTTTAATAGAACAGATTAAAAAAAGGAATATTCAGCTTTTTGAGGAAAAAGCAAGAAGGCAGAAATTGTATTTACTGCACATCTGTTGATTTGAGTATGTCTCCTTGCAGGAGATATGATTGCCATTGTCATCTGAAATAAAAATAAAAACCAAAAATTACATAAAGTTGAGTGATAGCAAGAAGCCATTAAGTTCCATAGGGTTTGGAATTGCATTGTGTGAAACTTTGCTGGAGGTAATTAAGGTCTAAGTGTGCTTGACAAACTTTATAGTTGAACATAATGTTTACCATCACTGCATCAGTCTCGAGTAGAACTTTCTAAATGCACGTTTTCCAACTTTACAATAGTAGTACAAGATATTTTTTGTTACACCTTACTGAAAACACTAAACTAACTTATGGAAAGATATTGACTGTCTTAGTGAGAAGGTATTGTTAAGGTTGGAGGGTCTGCTGATTTTCCTTATGGTTGAAATCACAAAGATATTCATAGGCTTTTTGGGAGGTCTTACAGTATGATGTTGACTGTGCAAAGGGGAGACAATGGATAAGAGTTTCTTCCCTTGGTCTACAAGGCGTATAACGGTTTTGTTGGGGAGGTAGTGATGTTTCTTTTCTTTAATGAGACTGGGGAATGTAAATAAAGAATAATCTAGAAATGATTCAAAATTAAACTTTCCTGTTAAACTCTTTTCAGAGAGTCAATTAAAAAATATGGTTTTTAAAAGTTTTTAAAATTTTCATGAAATTTAAAAAGTGAAGTTGACCAGTTTTGCTCTTTTAGAAAGTGTCTTTATTCTTTTATTATGATATGGAAAGGTTTCCGTGTCATGTGGGAAGTAATTAAAGAAGGGCTTGTCAATAATAGATAACCTCTGGTAGCATCTGACATCATTCTCACCAGTAAAGGGAAGGAGCTCATTGAAATTAAGCATCCAGTGGTATTAGAGAATTGGTGGAATTTTTTTATACCATGGTAATGCAGCATTTGCAAGTTGTATAAGGGAGAGAGAGTACATTTATTATACTTATACATATAGTTATTTCAAGTGAAACTAGGAAAGGCTATACTTTGTTTAAACCAGGAATATTCAACATAACAAAGGGGCCAGACTTCTGACTGATGTTACTCTACCAAGTTCCAGTGTTGCATCTGCTCAAGTGACCAGAAGAATGAATACAGAGGAGTTCTCATGGCAGTAGTGAAACTGATGGGTGGGGGTATCTAGTCAGTTGTGGCACCAGACTGTATGGCAAATCTGGGTCTTCTAGAATTCTACGACGATTGTCCTCAGTGAGACTGACCCTTAAAGAGACAGAAGTGAATCAGCGTGATGGGACATGTATAATCTGTATGAATAAAATTGTTGAGATGTGGAACGATATCGTCCACTGTATTGACAATCAAGACCACAGAGATGAGTGACCTGACTTCCAAGTTACTAGTGAAAAAAAAATACTTGCCCACGGAGACTTGCTATTGTAGGCAAAGCTGCTATATAGCTAAATGAAAGTGATATGAGCAGAAGCTAGTATGGCTAGTCAGAAAAGTCCAGAAAGCTAATGTGATGTGTGGAGTTCATGATCATCATCAAACACATGTTGCATTTGATGCAGGATACATTGACATTCACTTACACATAAATAGAAACCTGAGCTACGTTACAAAACAAATTGTGCTGGTTAAAAGATTGAAATGCTCAAAAAGTCAACTGAGGCTTCATTCATGGGTATTGATCTAGAGGTAATAATTGTGAACCAAGTCCCATCAGGTGCTGCTCCTCCACCCCATCTTTACCACATGTCTCGTGAAATTAAAAGTTTCAACTTTGCATAACACACTTCTTTTGAGAAACCTTAAAAGTTATCTCCCTTAGTATAACTGACTGGGGTTGCACATGTTATGCTTATGTTCACACATGCTGATATATATGGTTTTACCTTCAGCAGAAAATCAGTTTGATGAAATTTGTGTTAACTGGAGAGACACTGTTGCGCCAAATGTGCTGACTTTATATTTTTAAAAACAGTAGCATGGTTTGTGTTCATGATGTATATAATACATTAAAAATAACAAACATGGCTTTTAAAGTTTTAAAGAGCAGTTTGATATACCAATACTGTTGGTAAATCAGATTGTGATTTGCCTATGACTGATAAATGCATATATAATTATGGTTTACATACACCAGTAATTATGGTTTACATACACCAGTAAATATGGTTTACATCAGTTATTATGGTTTACATACACCAGTAATTATGGTTTACATACAACACTAATTATGGTTTAAATACACCACTAATTATTGTTTACATACTTCAGTAATTATGGTTTACATACACCAGTAATTATGGTTTAAACAGTAGACTATTGCTTCTGCACTCCCTGGATCAGTGATGCCACTTACTAATTATTAATGAAGTAAGAAAAAATGAGAGAATGTGTGTGTGTGTGTTGTCTTTTTTAGGATGATGAATGTTCTAAATGTCTTCTATTTTAAATACAGATTTTATAAATTATAACAACGAAGGTGCTAGTCCTCGGTGTTAGTGAAAATACTTGAGATTCTTGTACAGTAATGCAGGACTTGTAAAATCCTACCTTCTGGGGAGACCAAACTCATCCCTTCTGGGGAGACCAAACTCATCCTTTCTGGGGAGACCAAACTCATTTTCCAAAACTGAAGAGAAATGTATTACTTGTCATGCTTGATTCAGTTAACACTGGTTTATTGTAGAATCAGACAGGGTGATAACACAAATTTCATGAAAGTTACCAAATTGTCACCACAGAACTCTACAATCTATAAACTCTGCAGAAGTCCACTTTTCTCTGAAAAGGAATGCAAGGAAAGTTCATATCTCTGCAGGAGAAGTCCAATTTTCTCTGAAAAGGAATGCAAGGAAAGTTCATATCTCAGCAGGAGAAGTCCACTTTTCTCTGAAAAGGAATGCAAGGAAAGTTCATATCTCTGCAGGAGAAGTCCACTTTTCTCTGAAAAGGAATGCAAGGAAAGTTCATATCTCTGCAGGAGAAGTCCACTTTTCTCTGAAAAGGAATGCAAGGAAAGTTCATATCTCAGCAAAAGACACCATGTTACTTTACTTGCAATCTCACATTTTCTGCATGTACTTAAATAGCAGCATACATGCGATTGATGTCAAGATGTCAAAAATTCATATTAATTGGCAGAAATGTTTAAAAAATTTCCATAAAGTGTAAATACATGTTTCAGAGCAGCAGGGTGGCTAATGACATCATTCTTTATAATGTGACCTTATGTGATAAAAAATATAAAAGTTTTAAAAGGAAATAAATTCAGTCATCTGACCACTTTTAGCTCATTCAATGCTGTATCCAAATCATGGTTTGTAATCATGCAACAAAATGTATGACAGTTATGGCAAGTGTGTTATAATTCATTATTTTCTTTGATCCTACCTAATTTATTTTATACAAATAATAGACCATGTTAAAGAAATAAAAAAAAGCATTGCACTTTATCCAAGCCCATCAACTCAGTTTATTGATGCAATTAACACTGATACTAAAGAATTATATAAAGAAATAAAAGACTATTACACAGAAAATATCTAATTGATATACAAGCCATCAAAACATTTTGATGACTGTACTGTAAAATTTGACATTAATTACTTTGCCAATAGATACAGAGCACAGCGTGACATGAATTTTTTTAATGTGGAATCTCTCATTATTATTTAACAGATTAATGTGTACCAGAGAGGGTACAATCCAATATATAGGTTACAAGTTTATTTTCAGATTTGAAAACTGAGTGTAACATACATATACATAGTGAATGAGCTATTAATGCAAACAACAATAAAAACAAAATATAATCTGTAATACTTTCAATCCACCTCCAAATCTCAATTGGAGACACTTAATAGGAAAGAAGAAAAAAAAATCACTATCATGACAGGACCTAGTGTTTTCCAAATACGCCTGGATTAGCATCAAACCCAAGGTGAGAGATTGAGTGGAGTTGCTTAGCAATTTGAGATGAAAAAAAAAAAAAAAATGCAAAGATATTTACAAGATGATACTGGAATTTTCAAAACTTTCTGTCAGTAGAGCTACTGTTTTTGTTGTTGAATGAATTCAAAACATATTCAAAAATTATCGACCTGGTTGTTTTTTTTTATCACAATATCTTACAAGTTTTCAAGGAAACTCCTAAGCTGGTTGGTAATATTGCCACCTTTAAAATATAATGTGCATAACTGATAACGAGAAAAAAGTTTTGTACTATAATGCGCATAACTGATGAGACAAAAGTTTTGTACTATAAAGCGCATAACTGATAACGAGAAAAAAGTTTTGTACTATAAAGCGCATATAAAGAAAAGCGTTTCGTATGTTCATGCAGCTTTATGTTTTATGTCCACTAAATAATATAAAATAGTTTGGAAAATGTTATCGTATGATAAAGAATCCTAGACTCTATTCATAACACATGAAAGAAATACTATTTGTAAATAAATGGTTAAAATATAGTTCTTTTATTTGGTACTTGAAATTTATTAATTTTTAAAACTAGTTATAATTCTAAGGGTTGGACTTCACTTTTACTGGATTTACAAAACCTGAAAACAGAGTACACACTATGCAGGGCGTTGTGAATTCTATAAAATATGTAACTCTTTAATAATAATAATAATAATAAAAATAATAATAATGATAATTAAATGAGGATAACACTTTTGATGATTAAAGATCCATATACCATGAGATCCTCAACATATTTCCAGGTTTTATCAGCTACATGCACACCATACGTGCACTCACACAAATTTTAATTAGATTAAGAATGGTAAACATGTGTACAAATGTATGTACATGAATAAACACATGTAAATATATCTAAAGTCGCATAGACGTAGTATAAAACGCACGTAAACATGGGCATTTGCCCGCTATCGGGGGAGAGGCAGTCCCCCCCCCCCCTCCAAAAAAAATCCATTGTGCAGTATGAATTTGAATTGTCCATCAAAACTTGTAGGCTGCTTAACAAAATTTTCATGATGGGGTGGGGCTGGCTGAGGTTTTGTGTGTAGATTTATCAATGTCAACAAATTACATGATTTCGTATGGAGATATGCCGTGTTCCATGTATCTTTGAAAGGGTTTTAACTGAACTACTTACTTTACAAATTTACTTAACAACTATACGAACAACTAAATCGATAATAACAATCACTGGTGAGGCTAAAATAAAGGCACATTTTAAAACTTTTTTCACCTTGTAGGAGATATAAGCCATGAAATTATATATACACATATAAAACACACAATACAGAGTAGCTAAAATTATTTATATACATAATCGCATATGCTACAAAATCATTAAAATCAAGAAGCAGGACCATTATTGAAAGATACGATCATTGGCGTCATCTCAAAATATTTGTTTGCTATACTTTTGTTCGTATGAGAGAGAGAGAGAGAGAGAGAGAGAGAGAATAACATGGATCATCGATGGGTGGGCAGAAAAAAAAGATTAGGTCTATATTCTACAAGTCCAACGCAAAGAATCAGGTCGATTAAAAAAAATGGATAGACTGATGGAAGAATAGAGATAAGAATATTCCATGATATACGACTGGAACCAGTTTATGAAATTAACCCGTGACTACCATCGAGTTTTGTGAACACGGTTCAGACTGATGATTGTACCTACCAATTGGCTAATTATTCGGTTTGAAAGTCTCTTTCCCACACCGATTCCTCAAAATTAAACCAGTAATCACTGAATTCTAGAGAATCTATAAAAAGACGCATAAATACAAATAGCATGTACCCTAGGTTGATAATATCATGCTACCCTATATTGGTCGTATCATGCTACCCTAGATTTTGTCGTATCATGCTACCATAGATTGGTCATATCATGCTACCCTAGGTTTGTTATATTATGCATATGAAATTTTAATAGAAACTAAAAAGTTGCGGATTCTGGTCGCTAGCAGCAGAGAGGCTGAACAGACCGTTTGCTCGAGTCCTTATTTATGATAAATAAAGGTTCCTACTAAAAGATGAAAAATACAAAGTCAATAACGCCAAACCGAAGCCTCTAACCGACCGAGACTTCTCTAATTGGGTTAGCTCATCTTGATACTTTATCGCTGACGTTTTGTTTTCATTTCTTATGGCGTGTATATTTCAGTACCCGGACACTCACTGTTGGTCGTCACTCTCTCTTCTGCTGTAATTAAATCATCGTTATATCAATAATAGAATCTCATACAGCTAGATCAGCTCGAGAGCGACTAGAGGCAATTAAGAAATATCTACCCGTCCGTGATTCTGTCAAACAACTACTACAAGATCGCCAGGAAGCTAAGGTTGAATTTGCGGAAGATACAGAACAGTTATTTAAACCAATTACGGAGACTACCGAAGGTCTTCTTCCCATATTAGAACAAACCGCTAAAGCAACTGAAAAAAATAGCAAAATTAACAAAGAAAACAACGAAGATTTTACGAGAACTTCCAGGTGAAATAGCTGCTGCTCAACCAACGCATAACAGCCAAATCAGCGTGGAAGAATCGAATTGCAAGTTCAGGATACAAGTAGATATTTCTTACCAGCTGAAGCATTTATTGAAGTAGAAGGTGAAATTTTAAAAACAGATAATACTGCATATGAAGCTGATGTTATGGTTGGTTTTGTTAATAATGGCGTTGTTTGACAGCGCTACGTATATGATTGACGGAAAAAATATTGAATCAATTCAGAAAGGCGTCGACGTTGCAACGACGATACTTGGCCTTGCAAGATACAGCGACGATTATTCAAGGTCAGCTGGTCCGTCAATGATGTTTACCAAGGACACTTCTAACCACGCTGACAACAGACAATATAATGTAAGACGACCAAGAAACAATGCTGACAACGCTGACGCTGATGTGTGGCCGGTGGTTCATGGTGCTAATCCAGAATTCAACTTAGGATTCGCAGCACGTCGATCAATGTTGAAGGATGGAAGTAGAAGATTTTCATGTGTAATTCCACTGTCACATATCTTTTGGATTTTGTAGAAATGTCAGAAAGGTTATTTTCGGAGCCAAGCATACAGATGTACTCGTACGAAAGGCTACAGATGATGATGCAATATGGCGACCTGCTGCTGTTGTTGATGTTGGTAAAGTAATATTAACAAAACTTTCGCCGTTGTGGATGTCAGTAATGACTCCAACCTGAAGAAGAACGTTTACTCCCTTTTATGAGTCAAGGTGGTAAATCAATGTTATCATGGTTAACGATGACCACAGATAGTGTTCAAAGTACAATTAATGGTTTGTTTACGTGGCAGATAGCATCACAGCAAGGTGTCTTTGCACCGCGACATATATTTGTTGCTTTCCAAGATGCTGCACAAGTAAACTCACAAACACATAGTGTAATGATATTTGACAAACTCGGTGTTTTTGAGGTTTCACTGAGAATAAATGGACATCAAGAACCAGCTGAGGATATATTACTAAATTTTGATCAAAATCATGTAGCACGTGCATATCATCGTTTATTTTCATTTATGGGACGTGATCAAAATGTTGATTCTGGTTTACAGATATCACAGCTAGATTTTACAACGCTGTATCCGATCTATTACTTTTCGCCGGAACACTTGGATTTATTTAGGCAATCTGTCATTGATATACACTTTCGAGCTCGTGTGACAAAAGGAGCTATTGCTAATTATAGAGCAACGGCTGTTATACTCAGCGATAAGACAATGCTACTTGAAGGTGTTGGTGGACGAATGAGAGTCATTGATGCCCCAGTCGAAAACATGTAATTAGATCACTCATGATAATTATAATGTCATATCATCATGTTAGTGTCAGTCTGACTCCTGGTCAGATTAAAAAACTACAATCAGTATCAAAAGAAAACTGTGGAGTAAAAATATCACTAAAAAGGAACAAGTCACAGGCGGCCCGAATAAACTATCATTGTCAGAACGTCAACTCAGGCACTTCAATAAAGCCAAACGATCAAAGACCGGCATACGACTTAATCTTTCTGCGGGTGCCATTAAAGACATCGCTAAGATGGGTGGTATATTTCCACTTCTTGCGGCTATACCAGCGTTGATAGCCGCTGCAGCCCCAGCTGTTGCAAAAGCTGCTGCACTTGGTGCTGTTGGAACTCCTGCTGGAATGGCATTAAAGAAAGCAACAGGACAAGGAATAAAAAGATCTAAAAAAGGGAAAGGGTCTAAGATTGCCAGGGACATTTCGCTGATTCTTCCCATGTCCAATTTTGATTTACTTGATGCTGCTAAGCGATTAAACATCAAAAACGTCAGAGGTGTTTTTATGCGTGATCAATTCCCGCACAAACCAAACAATGTTGACACTGGTATCATTAATCTCGATAAAAACTCTGGACCGAGTACTCATTGGGTTGCATACGCGATTGATCCATGTGGAATTGTTTATTTTGACTCTTACGGGTTGGCACCACCAAAAGAATTTTTAAAATATGTGAGCAATATGCGAAGTATTCCAATCTGGTATTCAACATTACCAACACAAAAAATAACTGATCCACAATTATGTGACCGTGAAGTACTCGCTGTGCTCGACACTGTATCATCATCAACAACACCACCTCATAAAGTCGTGCATGAGTATACATCATCGTCGACGTTTTAAACAGGTATTAGTAAATATAATGGTAGATATTTACGGAAGATTAGCTAAGACTAAAACCCAACAAATAGGTGATTTATCTAAGTATGCAACTTTTGATCAACTCAGGAATGAAATTGATGATCTTTTAAATCTTGCAAGCGTAGATAGCAATGAAGTTGTCATTTTTCAGGATAAACAATGACGATTAAAATCAAGTAACATCCAGTTAACAGACTTCCTTGTACGAATTACAAACACGCTCAAAGACAATATTATATTTGATGAAAACGGTAGAATACAAGAGTAGTATAGTGGGTTACCGTGGCGTCAATGGGAATTAGCATTACAGACCCCCCCTGGGCCAGTATAGCGTCAAAAAAGTAGGTCAACACCCTGGGCCAGTATAGCGTCAAGAAAGTAGGTCAACACCCTGGGCCTGTATAGCGTCAATGGAAATTTGTGTAGAGCGGTGACTAGGAGACTGGGGGTTTGTAGAGCGATAAGCGAAGGGTTTTATATATATATATATATATTCGTTTAGGGGGGAGACCAAATGAAAATTAAGATCTTTTCGAGGTATTGGAAGTGGCCCTGAAAAGGGCCGTTGTTTGTGATGTGATGTTAACACTATTCTGTTAACATACAGGACATCGCATAGGTCTTCTTATCTTCCTCAAATTTCTCAAAGTTTGTCTTAAGCTGTGTCTCACCTCTGGTCCGTAGATGAGAGTCCGCTTAAGACAGCCTTGTCTTTCCACATAACATCTTCTTTTCCAAAGAGTGGCCCCGGTGATCCGGATGACAGTCCATTTTGTTTTCACATACATGGGTAAGTCTGTACGGAACAGCATTGAGGATACCAAAGTAGAGGATTCTACGTCGATCAACATCTTCTCTGTGACGAGAACAGGTGAAGGGAATGAAGTGAACCGCGTTTATTTATAGTGGAAGACCGGATCGAAACGGATTGAAAGGGTTCACCAATCCCAACACGCGTTACAAAATTCAGTCACTTCGCGGAGTCTGTCTTCCAATCCGAAGAGAGCTACCTGTGACGTCACATTTCCTATATAGGCACACTAGCGTCTGTGCGCAGTGAATCGATGCGGTAGTGTTTTGTGAAACATGACGGAACCCAAGAAGACAATGAATTGGGGTGCACCGGCTGTGGAGACGAGAAGTAATGGTACAGCAGCAGCTACCAAAGTGAACACAGTGCTACTTCCCGAAGAGGTTGATTTCAACTGGGATTTAGTGGATTTTTTATCTTCTTCCCAAGAATTTGTTCCGGTACCAGTACCTTCGCCACTTTCTCCTTCATTACCACGTGTCGACGATTTTAAACAAAGACAGAGAGAAGAATTGGAGAAATTTTTACAGCAGCAGAAAGAAGCAGAGCAAGCATTTCTTCTTGAACAGAAACAGCGAGAAGAAGAAGAAGAGGCAAGAAGGAAACAACAGGAAGAAGAAGAAGCAGTAGAGAAGAAACAAAGTCTAGGAGAGAAGGAGAACAGCGAAAGTCAAACGGTCACGGTACTCTTGGACATTTTGGCCGAGTTAAGAAGTCTGAAACAAATGTATCAGACTTCTTTATTACGACCCAAGAGAAAAAGACCTTCCCGAGCCAAACAACCTAACCCTGTGACTACACCACAGATACCACCCCTAGTGATATCTACTAAATCATTGACAGGAGCAAGTCCACAAGTAGGCCTTGGCCGTGGCAAAGGCTTAAGACAGTTAAAGCGAATTGATTCTCGTTCCTGAGTTTGTTCTAAGGAAAAAAACAAACACTCAACAGTCCTTTTCAGGGCTACCCAATACTCTCGAAAAGAGTGACTATTCATTTTGCCAAAATCAATTAAAACTCAAAATCCCTTCTTTAACCCTATGATGTACGTGTTGTGAGTGTATGAGTGTAGGTCCTTATTATTTCTAAATAATGAAAACCAAGAGACACTTACGTTTTTTCAGTTTGGTCTATTCTGTTACAAATTTTTTACAATTCAATATCACAACATAACACAACACAACACTTTTTAAAAAAGTTCATAGATTTCTTCTGTCTCTTTTTTCTTTCACTCTCTCTGTTTTTTCAATTTCTTCACTTTTACACTTTTTTCCTCTTCTTCTTCTTCTTCCTCACATTTTTCTCGTCTTCTTTTCTTTTCTGTCTTCTCTTTCTGAACGTGTTGGGGTTCTTCTTTTGTCAAGGTTACCTCTGTTTCTTCTTCCTCCTTCTCCTGCTCCTGTTGTTTCTTAGGGCACTCTGAAGACCAATGTCCTTTCTCTTGACAATGATAACAGGTATCTTGACTTTTGTTTCTTTTGACACTGGCCTTGCTTCTTTGACGGTCTGGACATTCTGTAGCCCAATGCCCTTTCTTTGACAGATATAGCAAGTATCTTGACTTTTATCTCGAAAGGAAGGAGAGTAGTCCGTTGGCTTGTCTGAAGAAAACTTTCTTATCACACCTCGCAATGCTCTAATCAGAAGTTCGATCTGTGTGGGTTCTTCCATTGTGCTGGTCGGCTTGAGAGCGAAATGAATACTGAGAGGGGAGTCACTAGCCCTTTATATATGCCCTGGTCTGACATAGATATATAGGGGTTCATGGTGTTTCACAGGTAGTCATTTGACTTTTTGCCGTCAAGATGAAACGATCGCATCATTTCGAAAAGAAAGAAGAAGAAGAAAGTAAGAGGCAGAAACGTGATTTATCGCCTCGCACAGTAGCTGAAGTCTTGGCACAAATTCATGCCAGCGATTTTGAAGATGAGATGAGTGAACCAGAATCGAAGCCTAAAGAGTCTACACCAAATCAAAGTCCATTACCACCCGTAAACCCTGAAAAGTACTACCATATTCGGGAGACGGACAAACGCTCTTCCAGAAAATTTAGAACCACAGCCTACACGTACGCAGTGAAATTTAAAGATTTCAAGTCTGACGTACCCTTGGAAAAAGCAGAAGGGTTCATCACCGATGTGTGGGATTCTTTGTTAACCACACTAAAACGGCAATGTCGAGCCAAAGAAGACGATCGCTTGAGACTTTCTATTCATCACGACAATTTGAAGTCTCCCGTTTGGATCGAGTTTAGCAGTCCAACAGAATTGACACCTTCCAAAATCATGGACAAGATTCAACACGTACAACAATCCAACGACAAATTTCACATCACGGACGGAAAAGCGACACCGTACATGACCCACGTGTCTCTTCCCCAAGGGACAGGTAAAAAAAAGTTGATGTTGGTAGACAACTTGTGTAACCTCAAGCGTAGTCTCGTCCAAATTAACAATCCAAAAGACAAGATGTGTTTAGCCCGTGCCATCGTGGTGGGACAAACGTATGCCAACAAGAACGATACGGTAGAATGGAAAAGAGCCTGGAAAACTATTCAACAATCGGACCGAGCCAAACAACGAAAAGAAGCAGAACTCCTGTTACAGCAAGCGGGGTTAGCTAAAGACACACCCTGTGGCATTCCTGAAATGCAAAAGTTGCAAGACGTCTTGGCTCCACGTTACACCTTGAAAGTTCACCCTCAAGAAGTGCGCGGACCTCTGTTGTTTCGAGGTCAAGATTTTAAAGACGGAAAATACATTCACGTCTATCATCACGATGAACATTTTGATGCCATTACCAGTATCACTGCATTCCTGTCATACACTTATTACTGTGAGAAATGTGACTATGGCTATAACAATCGAGAGCAACACAAGCATTGTGGATCGAAATGCTCAGGATGTTTAGCTTCTACACCCTGTCTGGACGAAGGACAAGAACGAGTGCATTGCTCTGTTTGTCAGCGCACGTTTGTCAGTCCTGCCTGTTACCAACAACACCTAAAGACGCAAGGTTCACAGCAGAAATGTGCTTGTCAGCTCTTGAGATTGTGCCCTACTTGTGGACAAGGCATACGTACCAACAATGCCAAGGCGCACGTCTGTTCATGAAAGAAGCGATGTCACATTTGTCGCCAAACCGTGGACTTGGAACACCAATGCTACATTCAAAAATACCATTCCAAACATGAAGAAGAAGAGAATGACCAGAAGAAGAAAGGGAATTTCATCTTTTTCGATTTCGAATGCATGCAAGAGACTGGCATTCACATTCCTAATTTCTGCGTGGCTCACCGAGCGTGCGAGAAGTGCATCCAAGAGCCTATCTTGACTCATTGCCCTTACTGCAGCAAGATTCCTGGAGGACGTGAAAAAATCTTTCGGGGATCGAACACACTGGCCGATTTTGCCCAATGGATCTTAAACCCTATCGACGAGACGTGGAGCCAAGAAGATATCGAACGTTACGGAGATTGTCATCGCCATGCCACGGTGATGGCTCACAATTTCTCGGGATACGATGGACAATTTCTGTTGAGATACTATACGGAACAAAGTACCGAACGTCCGAAAGTCACTTTGAACGGAGTCAAAATCATTTCCATGCAAGTGGGACAAGTACAGTTTAAAGATTCAATGAGTTACTTGGCTATGCCTTTGAGCCGCATGCCTAAAACGTTTGGCATGACAGAAATGGCCAAAGGCTATTTTCCACACTTTTTCAATACCGAAGCCAATCAACACGCCGTTCTACCCCATTTGCCTGAGGCTCACTACTACGACCCCGACAACATGCGTACCGAACAACGAGAAGCTTTCTACGCATGGTACCAGATTCACGCTTCGGACCCTTTTGACTTTCAAGAAGAAATGTTAAAATATTGTCGTTCCGACGTAGACATTTTACGTCGCTGCTGTGGAAAAATTTCGAGAACTGTTCATGGAACACGGAGGGATCGATCCTTTGAAAGAAGCTTGTACCATTGCCAAAGCGTGTTCCTTAGTGTATCGTCAACGATTCACGCCCGAAAACACCCTAGCTGTCATCAGTCCTCAAACGACCAATTTTGTCAAACGTCAATACTCGGTCAAAGCCCTACGCTGGTTACATTACTTGTGTGAGAAGGAAGACAAATGGATCCAACATGCTCGCAACGGAGGAGGCGAAAAGACCATCGGAAGGTATTCAGTAGACGGTTGGGACTTAGAAAACCCCAAGATTGTGTACGAGTTTAACGGGTGCTTATTTCACGGATGTCCCATCTGCTACCCTCAACGTGACACTAAAAACCAGTTTTTACAACGGACCGTGGAAGACTTGTACCAGGCCACTTGTCAGCGGCGCTTGAAGTTAGAAGAGCAAGGATACCAAGTAGTGGAAATGTGGGAACACGAGTACGATCAGCGATTGAAAACCGATCCCGAGTTTAAGCGCATCGTGGAAAGTTACAAGCTGGTGGACCCTCTGAACCCGCGGGACAGTTTGTACGGAGGACGGACGAATGCCACCCGTTTGCTGTACCAAGTCGACGAGGAGAAAGGAGAAGAAATCAAATACTTGGACGTGTGTTCTCTGTATCCGTACGTGTGCAAATATTGTCACTTTCCCGCAGGGCACCCACAATTGCTGACGGAACACATTGACGTGGACAATATTCGACAATACGAAGGATTGATCAAGTGTAAAGTCTTGCCTCCCACGAACTTGTACCATCCCGTTTTACCACATCATTGCCAAGGAAAACTGATGTTTCCCTTGTGTCGTACTTGTGCTGAAACGTGCAACCAAGACCACCCTTGTCAGCACACTCAGGAAGAACGAGCCTTGACGGGAACGTGGGTCAGCGTGGAATTGCTTAAAGCTCTGGACTTGGGATACCAACTGTTAGAAGTGTACGAAATTTACCACTTTCCCAAGACAGAAAAATACCACAAGGGCGACGATTCTCAAAAAGGCATTTTTGCAGACTACGTGAATGCCTTTTGAAACTGAAACAAGAAGCTAGCGGATACCCTTCCTGGTGTCACACTCCCGAAGACCAAACAAAGTTCAAAGAGAAATACTGGAAGCAGGAAGGCATCACTTTAGACCACATCGAGAAAAACGAAGGAAGGCGATCGTTTGCCAAAGTGATGTTGAATTGTTTGTGGGGCAAAATGGCACAACGACCGTGTTTACCCAAGACGGAGTATTTGACAGAACCTTTCCGATACTTGCAGATGATTCACGACAAAACCAAATACATGAAACACGTGGACGTCGTTCGTGAGGACTTGCTCTTAATCAATTACGAAGAAGAACTGGACTTTGTAGAAGCCGACGAATTTGGAAATGTCATCATTGCGGCCTACGTGACAGCCCATGCTCGCTTAAAACTGTACGAAGCTTTAGAACTATTAGGAGATCGTGTGCTGTATTTTGACACGGACAGTTGCATCTACATTGATCGCCTGGGTCAACCTCACCCTGTCATCGAAGGAGACCGTTTAGGAGCCTGGACGGACGAGCATCCCGACCACAAGATTCTCAGTTTTGCAAGTGGCGGTCCCAAAAATTACGGCTACGAATACCGGAACAATCAAGGAGATGTGCACACGGAGTGTAAAGTGAAAGGATTGACTCTCAATTATCGCACCAGTCGAGTGGTGAACTTTAGCATATTGAAAGAAGCCTTGCAGTCTGGACAGGATCGAAACTTTAAAGTGACCACCCACGAACCGCACAAGATTGTACGTTTACCCACACACCAAATCGTCAGTCGACCCTTGGAAAAAGTTTATCAAATCGTGTACCAGAAGCGAGTTCGGCTTCCCAATCACTTCACTTTACCGTACGGTCATGCCGATATTGGTCAGCATATAAAAAGGGACAACGTTCAAGGTCGATAGTTCATTGTGACTACCATTGCTAAGCGAGAAAGATGAATCCATTCACACAGCAAGTATCCAGTAAGAGTAAACTCAAGTACGATGCTGTGCCTTGCGATGGTAGGGATGCCGTACGCTATGACCTTAGTGATTCAGTACCACATCATCATGGGAACTTTGCTATAACTACTACTTCTACTACCATGCCTACCATGGAAAGTGATGCTGTACGTGTCAAACCTGACGGATGTGAAAGCGATGCCGCTCGTTATCGCACACCTTTTCACTTTACTGGGTTTCATGGTGGATGGCCACCTCCACAGGAAACCAAGCGACTACCACCCTACGGATGTCATGTAAAACTGAGCAAACTCCTAAGGATTTCACCGTACCCTCATCGAAATGAACCTGTGAAAGACGAATATTCGTTCCCCGTGCGTTTGCCAGAATACTGTGATTTTGAAAGTCGATTGCAAACCTTCCAAGGAAAATGGCCAAAATATCTAGGAGGACCTACCCCCGAAGAATTAGCCAGAGCTGGATTTATCTACTTGGGCGAAGGAGATAAAGTCAAGTGCTTCAGTTGCGGTGTCTCACTTCACCAGTGGGAGAAGAAAGATTGCGCTTACCTGGAATATGCTCAATGGTCTCCAGAGTGTCACTACCTGCCTTTAGTGGGACCTCGTCATTGAAG